>LGRX02028983.1:0-32933 GCA_001247695.2 Cymbomonas tetramitiformis | reverse complement strand
TGACCGAGAGACCTATAGGGGGGTTGTACTGCCATTGGATGGGGAGGGGGGAGAGAGGGGAGCCAATGGAGGTAACTGCGGAGTGGAGGAGCCTCGGGAGGCGGAGGGAATCGATGGCAGGGGAGAGGTAAGGCAAAGGGATGCCAAGGGGCGGAGGGGGGGGTTTGGGGGAGGGGCAAAGGAGGGGGTCAGGTGGGGGGAGGGAGAGATCGGCGAGGGTACGGAAGTCCATGAAGGGCGGAGGCGGAAGGGGGGGAAGGGGAAGGCGGGGGGGGAAGAGAGCGGTGTCCAGAAGCTGCCCAAGACCAGAACCAGAACCCAGAGCCAGAGACCAGAGCCAGAATCGTAACTATAAGCAAGGAAAGCCAGGAGAGAGCACAAGTAGGGAGGGGAGGGGAGGGGTGAGCCGAGAAGGAGGGAGGTGAGGGACAGGGGAGGGGAGGAGGAGGCAGGAGGGAAGGAGAGGAGAACAGAAGGAGAAGGGTGTCAAGGGGAGGACCGAGGAAAAGAGTGTCAAGGGGAGGACCGAGGAAAGGAAAGGTCAGCACACGGAGCTCCGGGGAGCAGTCCGAGGTGTGCAGATCGGGGAAGGGGCTGAAGGAAAATCAGAGGTCCGAAGGGAAGAAGGAAGGCCAGACGAAGATATCATCTGCAGGTGTGGGTCGTGACGGAGGAAAAGAGGGTGCGGGAAGGGGGGAACTGTGTCAAGGGAGAGAGATAAAAAAGCACTCGGAGGAGCGGTCAAAAGTCCAGGGTCAAGGGTGCGAGGTCAGGGTCAAGAGCCTGCGGCGAGATGAGATGTGCCACGTGAGCTGGTGTGGAAGCAAGAAGTCAGACAAAGTGTGGAGAAGGGTGGAGGTACAAAAGGAAAGGAGAAAAGGAGTGGGACGAGTCGCCGAGTAGCGGTCGCAAGCTGGAAGTCAGGGTCGGAGGCCCGAAAGGGACGAGGCGAGATGCGCCATGTGAGCCGTGGTCAAAGCAAGCAGGTGTGAGTCAAGCGAGATGGGAGAGAAGGAAGTGGAAGCCGGCAGACCTGGAAGTGAGATGGAGGCAAAGGAGCCGTCGGAGAGGTGGCTGAGAGCCAAGAGTCAGGGTCAGGAACCTGTGTGAGGAAGAGCGAGACGCGCACAACGAGCAAAAGGCGAAGGAACCAGTCACGATAACGACGCGATGCGAAAGGAAGAGCCAATGGGACCGCTGCAGCTGGTGGAGACGCAGTCGAGATGCAAGAGGCGAAAGCAAAGTGAACGCGACAAGGGAGAGCGTGCGACATGCCGTGGAGCGAGGAGAGACGAGATGTTCCACGGAAGAGAAGCCAATGGTGAAGGGGCGAAAGCGAACGAACCGTCAACGACCTGCGAGAGAAAAAAAGAAGAAGCCCGATGGAGCAAGAGGGTCGCGATGACGTGGGGAAGGGCAGAGAGCTGAAAGTCGGCGTCGGGAACCTGTGTGAGAAGGAGCGAGATGCGCACAACAAGCAAAAGGCGAAGGAACCAGTCACGAGAACAACGCGATGCGAAAGGAAGAGGCGAAAGGACCGTGGCAGCTGGTGAAGACGCAGTCGAGATGCGAGGGGCGAAAGCAAAGTGAGTGCGACATGGGAGAGCGTGCGACATGGGAGAGCGTGCGACATGCCGTGGGAGCGAGGAGAGACGAGATGTTCCACGGAAGAGAAGCCAATGGTGAAGGGGCGAAAGCGAACGAACCGTCAACGACCTGCGAGAGAAAAAAGAAGAAGCCCGATGGGGCTAGAGGGTCGCGATGACGTGGAGAAAGGCAGAGAGCTGGAAGTCGGCGTCGGGAACCTGTGTGGGAAGGAGCGAGATGCGCACAACAAGCAAAAGGCGAAGGAACCAGTCACGAGAACGACGCGATGCGAAAGGAAGAGGCGGCGGGACTGCTGTAGCTGGTGAAAACACAGCCGAGATGCGAGAGGCGAGAGCAAAGTGAGTGCGACATGGGAGAGCGTGCGACATGCCGTGGGAGCGAGGAGAAACGAGATGTTCCACGGAAGAGAAGCCAACGGTGAAGGGGCGAAAGCGAAAAAACCGTCAACGACCTGCGAGAGAGAAAAGAAGAAACCCGAAGGAGCGAGAGGGTCGCGATGACGCGGAGAAGGGCTGAGAGCTGAAAGTCGGCGTCGGGAACCTGTGTGAGAAGAAGCGAGATGCGCACAACGAGTAGAAAGGCGAAGGAACCAGTCACGAGAAAGACGCGATGCGAGAGGAGGAGCCGAAAGGACCGTGGCAGCTGGTGGAGACGCAGTCGAGATGCGAGGGGCGAAGGCAAAGTGAGTGTGACGTGGGAGAGCGTGCGACACGCCGTGGGAGCGAGGATAAAGTAAGATATCCCATGGAAGGCGACGCGTGGGAGAGAAGTCGGTGGCGAAAGGGCGAAGGTAAACAAACCGTCAGGGAGAGAAAAGGAAGGTGTCAGGTGGGGAAGAGGAAGGAGAGGTAGAAGTCAGGGAGAGGGTGAAATGAGAGGGCGCGAGGGAAGGCGAGATGAGAGGGCGTGAGGGAAGGTGAAGGCGCAAGAGAGGTGAGGAGGCGCAAGGAAGAAAGAGTAGAGAGTAGGAAGGCCATGCAAAAGGCAAGAAAAGCGACAGGGAGATAGCAGGAAGGATCAAGCAAGGTGCGCGCATACAGGAAAAACAGGTCAGGTTAAAGAAGCAAGAGGCAAGCAGGTGTGAGATGCGTGTGTGATGCCAATATCAGAAACGGAAACCGTATGCCACGCGCAGAATGCAAAACCGAGGGTTAACGAAAAACCCTCGAATACCTAAATGCAAGCTCACGTGCATAAGGCCCAGCCAACGAGTGCCGAGGCGTCGCTGACTGTCAGAAGCCGAAGAGAGAGGGGAGGAGGGAGACTCTCGCCCACCTAACCTAGCACAAAGATCAAAGATCAAAACCAAAGGATCAAACATCAAAACAGGGAGAAAGGGAAGAGTCAGATCAGGATCAAGCAGGGTGAGGCGTTAAGGGCAGGAAGGAAGGCAGGGAGACAAGGAACAAGGGAACGACAGCAACCCTAAGCCCAAAGCCGGTTGGGGAAGTCGATTCTGACGCTCGACACTGCACCGTGCGTCCCCATGAATTGTGTACTGGGACCGGAGGCTCCAGCAGGGGTGCTCAAACCTAGACGAGTGAAAGCCACAAAGAATTACAGGGAAACCAGGGCACGGTGCACGCGCTCACCAAGGTTTCCCACCTCGCACTAGGCTCCCCGGACATAACGCCAAGCTCTAAACCGAGCTCTAAACTGACTGACGATGACGGATCAAGCAGGAGACCTGACGGACCAAGCAGGGAGAGTAGGGCAAAGAGAATCAGGCAGGGAGAATTGAGGGCAAAGAGAATCAGGCAGGGAGAATTAAGGGCAAAGAGAATCAGGCAGGGAGAATTGAGGGGAAGAAGGAGTGCATGCTGCCCGGGCCCCGTGGCACTGTGGGCTGTGACTCTCAGTGCTCTATATGCCGGTTCGTATGCCTAGGGTGCATGCAGTGTCAGTGTGTGTGAGAGGGCAAAAGGGAGTGAAGAGCGTACCGTTCAAGCTGGGAGCAGGCACGAAGCAAACAGGCAGGAGCACGAGCGAGGCGCGTCGGAGCGTTGGAGTGCGAGGGCGCGGCGTCGAAGTGGAGCGGAAGCACCGGTGAGCAGAGTGATCAAGGGGCAGGACAAGAGAGGATGCAGAACAAAGAATGCACCGAGGAGGAGATGAACGGAGGCAAGGAAAATTAAAAAGGGAACAGGATGTGGGCGGGGAGAGGAGGTGTGATCGACAAAGGAAGCGATCGAGCGAGCGTGTGCGATCCCGCAGATGACATAGGAGTAAAGGAGTGGGAAGGGGGAGGGGGAGAAGGGAATCTGCTGTAAAATCAATCCGAGAGCCAAGGAAAAAGCAGGCGACAATAATTAATAAAATAATGAAAAATGATTAATAAATAGTAGAAAATAAATAATAAAAAATGAACAGTAAATAGTGTCGTACCGGGAGTCCGTAGTCGCGGGGGCTAGGAGCCACCCGTAACTGAAGCCCACCCCCCGGTGATCAAAAAGGGAGGAAAACCAAGGAAAAAGGAAGAGGAGAAAGAGAATCAAAGGGGGGTGGGCGAGAGAGTGCGTTCCGCGTTAAGTTGAAATTACATAGTTAACAAATAACATCTGTACATCGCAAAATGCTCAAAGCGACATCTGTGCTGGATTTGGCACGCCGACAGTGTCATAGTCATCTGTGTCATCACCGATACGGCTCGACTACTATGACTACTTCACTGTCATCAGCGCCATCTCCGATATCGACTCCGGTAGTCAGACAGTTCATTCTAGCATCTGTCATTTCCACACCTGACTTCCTAGGGGCTGTCATCACATTCTCTCAGCGGAAGCTATATCACTTCGTATTATCTTGTGTATAGCTTCACAGTTTCACGGTTGACATATGCGAGAGTTAGCACCCTGTTAGTAGTGCTTCACTGTGTGTTTGTTCTCACAGATTTGCGCCCACCACCGGCCTTAGGTGGTTATTTTTTACCGCCGAGTATGGCTGGCTAAAGCCTTTATAGGGGCTCGGGGCTGAGATCAGGGCATGAGGTTCTAGAACGCACTAGTCACGGGGTGGGGTAAGGTAGTGTGAGTGAGAGGCAAGCTTTCCGTTGTGAGCGCAATCGCTTAGGACAAAGATAGACCGGTCTAGCTAGCCGCAGTCTCCGAGGCAGTACGCGCGTCAACATCAAGCCTCACAACACGATCGCCGCCCCTCTCTCACCTTACCATATCCCATGGCTGTGAATTTGTAACATTTGACCCTGAATTTGAAGCCCCTGCCCTTATTTCCTATCAATTGCTCGAGTGTAGATTTGTTTTCTCTCGACGAGAGCTTTACCGTGTACTTTTCAGATTCCTCATTGGACCACATTTTGGATTTTGGTTTGTTTACTAACGCGCGAATTGACCGCAACTGCTGAAATCGCCGGCATGACCTCGACGCCGTACCAACTGATGGCTCCAGCTAGACTGAGAGCGCACCCAGCTGGTGCCTCCAAAAGGCAATTGCAATTTGATCAGCTGGTGCCTACGCCAGTTGCAGCGTCTTCTCAACAGTCAGCGGCTGAAAAGAAGTTCGAAGTTGATGCTTGAATTTTTCTAGAAGATCAGCAGAAAATCGAAGCGCTCGTGAGGGGAATTAAATATAAGCTGTGTGACAAAGGGGACGCCATCGACGAGTGGAGGTTTTGTGGTGACGAGTCTAATGCTCGTTTGCTACTTGACTCCCTCGTTGAGGAGCTTACCTCGCGCCTCACACGAGTTAACCCCCTTTACACACACGCTTTCCGGCTGGACGACGTAACCGCCACAGTGATGCTCAACGCTAACAAACTCTTAAAAGAGTTGTTGGAGTATCTCTGTGGTGGTCCAGCGCTCGCTTCAGTTCGGGAAGCACACCGTTATTTCCCTGACGATGGCAAGGTTATTTTAACTGCCTTAGTCAGGGACGTAATGCCTGACCTGGAAGATTTCACCCAGACCGATTTCGTCTTCGGTGGAGGTGAAGTGAAGTTGGAGGTCCCGGCTGGTGTGAACCCCAAGGATTATTTTTCATCAAGGCTTTCACTGACGGTGTCAGTAATGCTGCGATGGACTTGGGGCAACACAGCTGCCTCGACATCTCGAGGGAGGATTCTATCCGGCTATTCCTTCGTCGCATCTGTCCTCTCACCTACAAACAGGTGCACGAGGACTACGCGGTTGAAAAGGTTTAGAAAAAGGCCGAGCTGACCCTGGTGAGTTGTGGACTCGCGATTCAGCGGATCTACAACACATCAGCGAAAGCGAAGTCACTAACCAACGCTTTTTACAATGATGCAGGTTACCGCGCCACGGTGAACATGGCGGCCTGGACCCCAGGGGAGCTCCCGACCTCCGCCCTACCCGCCCTCGTGATGTTTATTACCCTGGACGTTCTTCCCACCCTTTTAAGGGGAAGGGGAAGAGCTTCCGCTTTGCTGCCTCCCCCTTGGCGAAGGGGGGGAATTGGCCGCAGGGCATCCGCAGAAAGGGCAGGGGGAAATGCGAGAAGGGCAAAGGACACAAGCGGAAGGCCCGCGTCACCTTCCACCCAGGGGCCAAACAGTTCTACGGAAACTGTTGGTCCTGCGGTGGAAGACACCGCCAGGCAGACTGTGTGCACACGCAGCACCTGGCGGCACACTCGATGCGCCTTGATCCCGAGGCTCTGGCCGAGGGAGCCTTCACCGATGTTCTGGCAGCACGCTACCAGGCGGCTTACGAGCATTCGGAGGAGGCTTTCCAGGCAGTCTGTTGGGAGCACGGCATACCTGACATCTGTGACTCATCGGAGTCGGTGTGCACGTACCCGGACGACGGGTCTCTGTCCTTTGCCGCCTACCCGTCACCCAGGGGGATGATGCTTCTCATGCACCCGCTTGGGCACCACAGGAGTGGACTGACTCGGAGTGGGATGCCTGGGAGCATGATTCCTACACTCAGGAACAACATGACGAGTGGGATCGGCTTCAGCGGAAGGCTTCGGCAAAGTTTCAAGCCTTTTGCTGTGCAGGGAACGAAACAAACTACGATGAGCAAGATCTACAGGGGCCTCTCCCCTCCCTTTCACTAGGAGGGAGACACAACATTCCTATGACCGATTCTGCGGTTCGCGACTGCATCGTGACACATTCCGGTTCGCGACGCGGCTGGACTGGCATTCTGTCAGGACTGTAAAGGGACAATATCGCGATACCTTCGGGAAGCTGGTATCTGAACGGGTCGAGCCTCCAAAATCCAGCGTGGCTGCAAACGTGGCTTCAAAGGACCCTCCGATCGAACTGCATGCTACGGTCAATTTTACTTTTAAAAATATGATATGTTAAGTACGAGACCTTATATACTGAAATATTTCTCTTGCTTGGATATTACTGGCGGTAAGAGGCCGGAGATATCGGATGTCGAACCATGTCGCCGATGTGGCGCTATAGCATTCACATCTTGGATACATTACGTGATACAATAGTCCGAAGAAATTCGGTGCTGGAAAATCGATCATCTGAACCGTTCGCTGAAAATGTAGTAATATCTTTATTAAATCGTGCGCACCCGCAAAAAAGTTTACGCCACATTTCTTGGGTGGCATATGACTGCTTTCTCGGGATTTGCGTTTATATTTTTTGTTGAGAGAATCTTCAAGGGAGACGACAGACGCATCCGTGATACTCGTACAGTTCGAGTTGAACAGTACAAACGCTTCCAATTTCCCCACTGACGTTCCTCGGAAGCGAGAAACTCGTCCACTGCCGTTCGTTTTTCGATCCAGCGGACACCGTGCGGTTTCCATCGGGCGTTTAAGTATGTGAAAACTGCTTTCCGTTCGCCAGCGGCAATACCCCTCGCTCTTTTAAAAATCATTACATTAGGAAAACATTTTTTCGGATAATAGATGTTTAGATAACACGATAGGCTATTCTTTGAGCTCTTGATCAAGTTCGCATGTGCCCGTTTCAGCTCAGTTTGCAGGCATGACTGCAAACTGAGCCGATGCCTTGAGTGCGCGCGACACTCAAGGGTCATCTTTGATCGCAAGCGGTCTCAAAGATACTGGGACGTAAGCCTTGTGCTTCAGGAAATATTTTAAATAAGATATGAGTATCAAGAATCTGAAGTTTCAGTTGTTGGGTCGAACGCATTACTCTAAACTGTCCTTGTGTTGTGGGTTTTGTATTCAAACCCAAACCCAAACCCAAGATGAGTAAAATAAATCGGCAGTTCCGGTGCGCGTAAGCTTATGAAACTCTTCAGATATATTCGCAATAGTCCTGATAATATGATATTAGAAGCACGCCCTCTGATGTTAAGTACTGATTTAGTGTTCTCAATTCTTCTTTCGGGAGAAAAATTTGTTCAAACCCTACCATGTTTAATAAATTCTAAACAGCCGAGGGGTTGCCGACCGTTTTAGCCTATGAAACTTCGTAAGTAGTTTCGAGAGACTCTAATAACTAACATATATCTGGCACAAAGGCAGCGGGTTGGGTCTGAATACATTCAAACCTGTATTTAAACCCGGCGGTTTGGCTATCGGAAACGCGGATGATGAACAACCGCGTTTCCGATAAAGCGAACCGCTGCCCTTCTAAAAGTCTACACGACTTTAATATGCATACGTGATATGAAATATGTGCAGATGCTGTGCATATTATGGCCTCGCAGGGC
Source organism: Cymbomonas tetramitiformis (assembly GCA_001247695.2). Lineage (NCBI taxonomy): Eukaryota > Viridiplantae > Chlorophyta > Pyramimonadophyceae > Pyramimonadales > Pyramimonadaceae > Cymbomonas > Cymbomonas tetramitiformis. Next base: position 24,702 of record LGRX02028983.1, on the reverse strand, counting down.
ATGCGTGGAGTCCTCTGACTCGATTTCCCATACCCCATGACCCCCTCTCGCTAAACGTGCAGCAGTTCCAAATTTCTGCACGGATCTTGCCCATGAAAAAAATATGTTGTTCCCAACACACCTTAGAATCATAATGCACAGTTTTATTGCGTTCGGCATACCGCAATATACCGAAAACAATAGCCGCTGCACGCTGACTCACGGGGTGGGAGGAGAACGAACATATTGAAAAACATTCACTCAGTATTTCGACTTTGTTCCCACGCATGCAGATCTTTGCCGACCGCAACTGTGACGTGAGGTACGACACGTCATCATTTTTGGAGATGAGGTTGACAATATAATTTTGGTTTCGACTGATGACGCGTACTTTACATCGCAGACATTGCATTGGCTAAATTTTATGAACGATGATTTCATTGGTTCAGTACGGTTGACCTGGCATGTTCCCCGACCCCTTCCTGAAGCGTATCGCGATACTGACGGGAAACTAAAGGGGTCAACATCTCCGTAAGATTCTGCAAAACTTGGTCATTTGACGTGAAAGGACTCGTGAAGAGCTGAGATTCGCATCGAAGACCTTCCTTGACATGTCGCGTCATGTCGCGATACTAGAATCGATCATAGGAATGATGTGGAGTTCATTTTGGCAGCTTCGGGGTGGGTGGTGTCGATCGTGACACCACGCCAACCCCACCGGTCGATGCCCGCATGGACTCTGTCACTACCCCTGAGGCACCGCTTGATCTCTCTTCGTTTTACCATGCGGCCCCGAGCATCACGTGTTCACCGTGTGACACACAGCCTGCGTCCACCCGGTCACATCCTGACGCAGGTGTGGTGTTAGACGGGACCGCTCGGCCGTCGGATGCTCGGATCACCCCGTGCCGTCCTCGATTGACACACCGGACGATGTTGATCATGAGGACACCTGTATGCATCCTGTTTCAGCACTGTTTGCACACGACACACCCCTGGAGCCTAGCTCCGGGTTGTTTGCTGACCTGGTGCTTGCAGGTGACCTTCGGTTCCAGCAAATGACCGAACAACAACCCAGTGAGACTCGGGAGTCTGAGGGGGCTTGGGGGCCCAGGCCTTGGAGTCCACAGCTGGAGCCTGTGACTGGGCCGGAGCCCGGCCCCTTCGAGGAGCTTCGGCGTAGCCATCGTGGCACTCCTCCCGACCTCACCGACAGGGAGCGGGACCACTGGGACAGGATGTGGTGTGCGGATCACACCCAGCCTACCCAGTGGCACGACACCCTCCCGGCTTTGGCCGCAATGACACCGAGGGAGCCGCGAGCACCACATCCGGTAGTGCCCTTCCCTCCCAGCTCTGACCCTTGCGCTCTGTCACCGCAGGAGCTGGACTGTATGCCACGGCTATGGACCCCCCTGTCAGCGGACACGGGGTGTCTGCGGGGTCCGTAGTCGGGGCCTCGGACGAGCCCGACTGCCCTGAGCCCCGAGGCTCAGGGGAAGGACAGTACTCTGACCCCCCACCACCCGTCACTGGACCTACCCTGCGTAGGGGTGTAGGTAGGGGTGGTGTACCCTTCCACAGACATGCCCTCGTCTCCACACTTGTTGTCCTCTGCTTCCTAGGCTGTGTCATGGCAGATGTGAGCCTGCTTGTGAGGCAGGAGGACACCTTGGACAGACTGAGACTGCTGTCACCTGGGGGCCCACGGGGAGGGGCCCAGGGGACGGGGACGGGGATACTGTCTGATGGTGGCTTTGATGGTGGCACTGGGGACGGTAACACTGGGTATAGTGGTTCATGTGATTGGGACTGGTCAGATCTTGGGGCTGGACACAGCTCTTCTTCTGGACCTGGCTCAGAAGACTCTCACAGTGACCACAGCCAGTTCACCAGCTTTGGTATGCCGCCCGATGCCGCCTCCCAGATACAACTCTTCCGGGCAGCTATAACAACAGACAGTGAGGACCGCCGCAGGCGGACTCGACACCTCACAGCTCTGGCTCTGGCAACTATTCTGGCAATTATTATACAGTGTCTATTTCTCTTCTTTCTGGACTTTCAGTCACTCTCAGGCGACAGTGCATTGGACAGAGGTTTCGGTGGTGTCAGCTCAGCGGCCTTGCATGAGACTGTCAGTGTATTTCAGACCATCTCACACCTGGCAGAGATCATGATCACCGTCGGTGGTGCCTTGGTACACGTGTCTTGGTGGCTCGGTTTCACCTGGACAGCACACGGCACACCACCACCTGGACTAGTTTTCACCAGTAGTCCAGTTGTCTCGGCCTATGCATTATCACGAGACGGTGACGGCATTGTGGCAGACTCTGGTGCCACAGGCAATATCACAGGCACCAGGTCTAGGATCTCAGCTTTGGACACTTTCTCCACTATTGGTTTCTCCACAGTGATGACAGGACCTGTATCCAGGACAGACGGGACCTGCACACTACACCTGTACGGTCGTAAGATACTATCAGGGGAGATAGATGAGTATTCTATTCCTGGCTGCCACTTCAAGGAAGGCGCCAGGACCCTTCTATCTACCCGGGTTATGCTCAGACACGGCTTCAGTTCTCCAGACTTCATCAGCATGACTTACACTCACTTGGACTCAGGCAGGTATTCATTGATGGCACTCCCTTTGAGATCTGTATCCTGTTCATGAACAGGAACACTCCTGTTCGGGTCAGTCCCTTTGTGGAGTTCCATGCAGTCATGGGTCACAGCTCTACGGCCAGTCTGCTTAAGCTCTACGACCTACCTGGCATTCAGCTCGGTCGGCCTCTGCTATCTAGGCGAGCTATAGCAGCCATGTCGACCTGCTCTCAGTTTTGTGCAGTATGCTGTATGTGTAAGCTAAAGCAGAAGCCCTGCGGACACCATGACCAGTTGAGATCAGCTGCCATACAGCCCGGCCAGAAGTGGGCTGCTGACATGACCGGACCTATTACACCAGCTGGCTACAACGGCCACCTGTACCGATGTCAGTTCATTGACTATGTCAGCAGATTCATATTTGTCTATACCTTCGTACAGAAATCAGAATACTATACCTGCCTGGTTCATTTCTACGGCAGTTTGCATGCAATGGGGTATGCACCACAGTCCATTACACTCCGTACAGACTGTGCTCCAGAGATGGGTGACCCTCAGTGTGTTGCTTTCTATCAGAAGCATCGTATACTACACCAAAAATCATCACCTACAGTACATACAGACAATCCTCATGCAGAGAATACCATTGGAAAGATATCCGACATGGCTAAGGCATTACTTCTGGCGGCTGGCATGCCCGAGGACTACTGACCTCTGGCTGCCACCCATGCTGGCTTCATTTGGAACCTCTCGCATCATAAGAACATCTCTACTACACCATTTCATCAGATCAGAGGCTACCACTATGGCTATGCAAAACTGAAAGCTTTCGGCCAAAACTGCTATGTCATTTTGTCTCAGCAGCAGAGAGACTCCAGACAGCCAGGCATGTCCAAGAAGCCTCAGAGGACAGCCTGGTCAGGCCGCCTTGTTGGTGTATCAGTCAGCTCTCTGGCCTATAAGATCTTGGATACGGAGACAAACAAAATACACTATATTGGCAAGCCTCACTGGATTCATAATCATCAGGACATGGGAGAGATCTTGGGCTCCTTTCCAGACCCGCATCAGGCAGAGCGGAAGTTCGATGCATCTTATGACAGACCTCAGCCTTTCAGTGATAGCTTTGATACAGCAGGCTCGAGGATTCATGGTATTAGTTCTTTCTTTGACGGGGAGGAGTCACATGCATGTGTTCAGCTTATTCAGACAAAATGGCACAGTTACCTGGACTATGACAGTCAGATATGTATCACAGACAGCAGATGGTCAGCACTATCGGGACCTATTGCACTATCTGGACTGCTACAGAAAACTCAATGGCATTAATGAACACTACCCTATCTGGACTATTGTGAAAGCTCGTCAGTCAACCAGGGCACCTATCTACAGTGCTCTTCTCATCTCCACCCACAGAGGCAACAGGAAGCCCTACGGTGTTATCCTGGAGCCCTGCCCCGACGAGCCGGCTGGCTGGCACATTGATCTGCCAGCCAAGCTGATCATATTCCCATCTAACCATTCAGCGGCTTACCTGCCCTTCTCTGACATCTTCAGCAGTGACCTCAGAGCAGAATATATGCTTGGCAGTTTCAGCAGCATGGAGCAATTCCTCACTGATGCCCCTACCTCTACTATCATTCATATGCTTGAAGCCTCGGCACCGAAGATTAAGTTACCTCACGGTGTCAAACAAGCCCTATCTTCACCGCAGTCTGGTGACTGGCTAACGGCTATGGATCAGGAGGTTGGTGATATGGTTAATCAGGAAAAGCTTAAGTTGGGGACACCCCCAGCTAATGCACAGTACCTTACTACACCGTTTGTCGACTGTCTATGCCATTCAAACCCGACCCTACTGGAGCAGGCAACCCCTATCGGATATTTAAAGCCCGTATGACTGGTGACGGCAGCAGAACTACAGGTTATCTCCCTTGGGAGACTTCAACGGCCACCCCAGAAATATCAGCATTCAGACTGCTATTTATATTTGCAGCTCTATTTCAGCTGGTGGTGTCACATCTGGATGTGTCTCAGGCCTTTATGCATGCTAAGCTTGAGTTCCCTGTGTGGATCCAGTTTCCCTCTGGCTATACTTTTAAGGGTTACAGCTATGCATTACTTTCGTATGCACTATATGGTCTCAAGATTGCCGGTGCATCATGGCAACGGATGGTTAAACAGTTCATGCGCAGTTTCCAGTACATGGGACACTCATTCAGACAGTCTACACATGATGCCTGTATCTATTTCATTTACACGCCTACGGTTAAGGCTAGGTGTGTGGTATATGTGGATGACTTTGGTATGGCTTGTTCTACGGCTCTTGAGAGAGCCTTCTGGACAGCTTTCAGAGCGACCTTTAAAGCCAAACACCTGGGTCCTATATCTTCTATCCTTCAGATGACAGTACAGCATGATGATCAGGGAGTCTACCTCAATCAGTCACGGCAGATTAAAGACCTTATGATAGCAAATAACATACCCGAGAGGCTCTTCCGCACCCCTATGGACTCTAAACTGGTAATAACAAAACCAGCAGACCCTGACCTCACACTGGTCAAGCCCTATCGGTCTATCCTTGGGTCTTTGCTCTGGCACAGCCGAACCTCACGGCCAGATATCTACTATGCTGTTATCTATCTATCACAGTTTGTGGCCTGTCCCTCGGAGGACTCGATGAAAGCTCTTATCAGAATTGCACAGTATCTGGACTGCACGGCACACTACAGGATGGCCTTCTACTACCCTGATAGGCCAGCACGTGTGCTCACACTCTTTGTGTACTCCGATGCTGACCTGGCCAGAGACTTGGAGAATTCAGCTAGGTCATACTCTGGCATGGTTATATTCTTCTGTGGTATGATCCTACATATGGTACAGTCAGACGGACTATCACAGAAACATCGTCTACTGGTTCAGAATATGTTGCAGCATCTACTGCAGCTCAGCGGGTGGTGTCTCTCATGTTTATGCTGACAGAAATATTCGGGTATATTCAACACCCTATTCAAGGGCAACCGCCCTCTACTACTGGACTTGATTCTGAAATCACTGCAGCAGAACGGGTCGCCACTGACATTGCATTCAGCTACCCTGGATTACAGCCAGGCACCCTCCTTACTAAACTCCTGGACTATACTACAACTACGGGTACAGGAGTCGGTGGTGTCAGGCCTGATGGCAAGTCAGTAACGGATGAGCTCGAGATATATTCAGAATCAGACCGCAAGCCAGTGGACTATCAGAATATGAGGAGCACAGAGTACCTACCAGCCTCAGCTGCCTGCCCCAGATTAGAGCTTCCAATCCCTCTTCTACTGGATAATGATGCATGCAGGTCTATTGCTGAAAACATCCCACTATCCCAGAAAATCAAACATGTTCTGGTCAGATTCCATATGCTCAGAGACTTTGTCAGACTGGGCTGGATTATGTGCTGGAGGGTACCTTCGGAGAAGAACTTGGCTGACCCGTACACCAAGCCAGTTCCTCCAACCAAGAACACTGTGCCCTACTTCAACATGCTCTTTGACAGCTACATGGATATGCAAAAGGCAGTTATTCAGGCTGCCAGATCTTTTGGATTTTCGACATGGAGGCCTACTCAGAAAGCAGCAGCATGATCTGACTGTGAGTACCCTCTGTTTTATCCTGTTTTGGGTTTTGTATCTGACTGTGCCTTGCAGGTACTTTGTTGCAGGTACTTTATGATTTGGTTTTGAATTATATATACGGAATACAACCAGCTGATAGATTGACAGTTAGCCTAGAGGCTTAGCAAGCATGCACAAGACCTGTTATGTGAATGCTGCATGCCGTGCCTTGACTCCTACGACCTTATGTACCCTTCGGGGACCCGTGACCGGCACCTGTCTCGTACGTGAGAGCCTCTGCCTCCACCAGCTGTGACCCTCCCTACATCTTCCCTTGTCTGTAAGTCTGACGGTGATGGGGTGACCTGGACCTACCTTCGGGTACTCCTTGTCATATCCCTGACGAAGCATCCGGCTGCATGACACCGCGGTGTGCGGACCCTCAGGGCACAGCAGCACACTATTCCCCCGGTGGAGGAGTGGCACTAGAGACAGGGAGCTGATAGGTCTGCCAGGACCGTGTGGACTTTGTCCAGCTTTTTGGAGTTTTCAGCCCTGGCAGACATGATTGTGGTTCTTTCTGGTCTGGACTGGAGATTGGTATGAGTGTATGCATTCTGGTCTGCCCACCTCACTCGAGGTGGTGTGCTGGATTTGGCACGCCGACAGTGTCATAGTCATCTGTGTCATCACCGATACGGCTCGACTACTATGACTACTTCACTGTCATCAGCGCCATCTCCGATATCGACTTCGGTAGTCAGACAGTTCATTCTAGCATCTGTCATTTCCACACCTGACTTCCTAGGGGCTGTCATCACATTCTCTCAGCGGAAGCTATATCACTTCGTATTATCTTGTGTATAGCTTCACAGTTTCACGGTTGACATATGCGAGGGTTAGCACCCTGTTAGTAGTGCTTCACTGTGTGTTTGTTATCACAATCTGCTGTAAAATGGGACAGTGACACTGCGAGTATCATACGTATGCCGTATGCGAGAGGTGAATCTGTCAAAAACCAAACCAAATCTTTTGCGTCTCAAAATGACACACCGTACAAAAAAGCAAGTCATATGCCACCCAAGAAATGTGGCGTACCCCACTTCAACCTTTTCGCGGGGACGCACGATTAAATGCAGATATTACTACATTTTCAGTGCACGGTTCAGATGAATGAGATTATAGTTCCGAATTTCGCCCTGTAACAAACGCCGGCCTCCCATGGTACCACCGTGCCGGGTTTGTCCAGCTGGTGACAGGCGTGACAGATATGACGAGTATGACAGGTCTCGCGCAAGATGACTGCTCGAGAAGAATAGACTTGCCAAAGAAGATATGGTCATTATCGGGTGACCATGAAGTGATAAGATGATATGACAGTTACAACTTTGCCACTGACGTCTCAGTCAGACTGTGGTAAACGGTAACATTGTTAAAGCTGGCATGGAATAATGACTTTCCATTGGCTAGATGAAGATTTCAGGGCGGACGCCTGTTACAGTTTTTGGAGATGTGGCACAGACTTGAGATATAAGTAAGCTCTGACCGCAGGTCAGGACTAGTGGACTCATTATTGTTTTGCCTTCGCAAGTGCTAGGTGGCTGTTCGCGTGCCAGTGCTAGACCGCTAAAACAGTTCTGCTCACAGTTTTGTACAATAATTCGTACTTTTGGTTATTATGCCGATCTTTTGATGAATATATTTTACTGCTGTTTTTATTCTTTTACAAAACAATAATGTCCTGCGTGGAGCGGCTTTTTATTTCAGTGCTAATTCAGAAGTAGAGACCATCTGGCGACAAGTTAGCAGCAGTTTGTGAAAGCAGATTCGGAAGTCAGGTGACTCCAGGGGCACCCACGGTGCACTGGCGGACCCTTCTTCTTTTCTACACGGCACGGCAGGGTATTCGCTGACAATGCATCTGCTCAGGAGTACCTACACTTGGGGGAAGCCAGGAGGATGCTCAACTCTGTTGGCACTGAGCAGGCGGGGCTCACCGCGCTCAGAGCGGATGCAGTGCGCAGGCCACCGCCACCACAGGCCAAGCGCGTGGCGCCACGGCCATCTGCGCCCACCGCAGGGGCAGGACCCTCTCGCGCGACCGCTGGGCCGTCTCGAGTCAGGTCCCCCAGTCGTGAGAGGTTGACACGGCCGAAGTCGCCACCACGCGTGGCGCCAATGCATTCACCAACGCCATCCCCTACTTCCAGCGTCGACATAATGGTGGGCAATGTTCGTGAGTCATCACCTCCACCCACGCTTGCCGCAGCAGCGGGACCCTCGCGTGCGACCGCTGGCCCATCTCGCGCCAGGTCGCCATCCCCATCTGCTACTTCCAACGCAGGGTCGTGGGCAAACTCAATCAGAGTCAAGCGTGGTGCCCGATCCCGATCTCCAGGAGACGCACCTCCCTCCCCGCCGTACGAGCCATCCACGGCTCAGACGCCGCCGCTGTCCCCGTCTCTGACAGGGGCACCTCCCTCCCCATCTTCTGTGGGGTCAGATTGGAATGCTGTTCGAAACGCCACGAGTGTAACCGGCCGGTCAGCGCACGCCTTTCTGGATGCAAGCGAGGTGGAGAACTTGAAGTCCCGCAGCAACCTCACTGTATTCATGGTGAAGTATGGCGTGGACCGCTGCCGTGACCGCCATGTCGTGTTCCAGCTGGGCGCGTGTTATGCTAAGCGAGGTCTTCAACAGCGTAGCCGTAACGAGATCTCCAACAGCGTAGCGCGAAGGCACGACAAGACGATTTCCTGCGCGCAGCATGGCTGGCATCTCCCTCTTGGGGGACAGACCACGTCCTCCAGCTTGCTGGGGGCGGTGGCGTCGGCCTATGCCGATGTGATACAGTTCGGTGGCGAGACTCAACAAGCACTTAACTGTGTAGGGACGCTATGCGCGTACGTGACGCATCGATCCGCGCACGTGTTGTGCTGCAAGGAGAACCCGAATGCCAAGCCAGTCTATTACATCTTCGAAGACCATGACAGGCGTTTGCCCTGGCATACTCAGTTCATGGCTGAGTACCTCGCGAAGGAGGATCGCAAGTTCACGCAGGTGACGTATGTGTCCAGTGTGAAGGCCGCTCCGTGGGTACGACCAGCGCTGGAATTCCTGGAGGAGCGCCTTCTTCCAACCGATCCCCCGCACGCCCGTCAAGCTCGAGCGGCAGAAAGGCCTGAGTACGTGAACGAAATCGACGACCGCCCATTACGTCAGCAACGATGGCCGGCTGGCAGCGTGCGTGGTTGTCCAAGGACAGAGGGCGAGCGCTGGTGCACGCGCGTCCGCTCCTTCTGCTGGCCGCCGCGAGGCAACTTCCCGCGCCATGCCCACGCCGCAAGCGCCCCGGCCACCGACCAACCTCACCTCGCAGTGCCCGCCTTCCCCTGTTTCGACGTGCAGCGCTTTAACAGAGCGAATGGCGACAGAGGAGGAGTTTGAGGACCACACGCGACGAGCCCGAGCGCGTTTTCAGAGGGGTCTCCCGAGGACAGCGGGAGGGCGGCCCTTCTGAGCAACCAACGCTGTGGCCGTGGGCTGCCGGCACAGGCAGTCCGCATAAGGCCGGGTGTCCTGCGGGCGTTTATCACGCTTGCAGGCAGTGCAGTGGTTTGGTGGTGGCTGGGACGAGGTCCCATGCCCATAGTGGCTATTTGGGCAATGCTGGAAGCATTGGCCTGGCATCTGTTGCAATATCCTTTCCAGGTCTGGTGGTGGCGCTGCGTCGCCTCGTGCTGGGACTCACTGCAGACATGGTGGTCACTCGCTCGACGTTATCCCCGCCGCGAGTGCCACGACGTTTGTCATGGGCCCTCGCCGTCGTTTGCTACGCTGGGCTCCTCTTCGTGCACACCATAACTGGCTATGCCGGGATACGCCACGTTCATGCGAAGGATTGGACGGTGGTGCCCCTCAGGGGGGTGATTATTTCCCTGGCGTGCTGGTCGCGCCGTGTTGAGGCCGTGCTCCTCATGATCCTCGCCTGGCTCTGGATCTGTGCTAGTCTTCACGCTGACGACGTTGCACGCCATGTTTCTCGTGCTGTCGACATCCCTACGGACGTACGTGGCAGCCAAAGTGGTCAGGGATGGACTGTCCCATCCTTCGGTTGCGCTGGTCCCAGGTTCTCTTGCTGGGCCGTGTACACCTGCCCATTTTACCCGTCAGACTGGATAAGCCTCGTTTCGCAGCGCGCTGGGCGCAGCTTCGGCACAATCTTAGGCTGCACCGCGTCGCGCAGGCCGCCTACCTGGCGCTTGTCTTCACGCTGGTGGTCTTTGCTGCTGCTGGTGGAAGTTCTCGCTTAACGCACGGGGGGTGGAGAGTGATGGCGTGCTTGTTCGCTTCGAACCCGCCGGTTACCGCGGTGCGGTTCAACAGAATTTTGCGATTTTTTTGCTTTTGTGCGGGATTTTGTGGGTCGCCAGCAAGCTGGCGAAGGGTATGCCTGCGCATGGTGCCATGCCATCCACGCGGACTGCCTGGGGTGCGTCGCCTTGCACTTCCTGGGAGGCTCAGCAGTCGTCAAGGCAGTGGGAACCGGGCTGGGAGGCCAACGTCGCGGAGCAGGATGAGGTCTTGCCGTACACCGTGCTGGACGAGCTTCAGCCTTTGGGCAAGACGACTGTGACCAAGGACGAGGCAGCGTGGCTCGACACAGAGCTCAATGCCACGTTTGGAGGCCATCCTGACTTCAAGGAGGAGCATTGGGAGGAAATGCGGGCTGTTCTTCGCAGATGCAAGGGCACCTTCGCCAACACCCCTCACGACTTGACTGGCTATAAGGGCAAGGCAGAGCACAACACGTTCTCCATCCCGTTCAAGGACGAGTCCAAGGCCGTTTACCAGAGGCCGAGGAAGTACAGCCCGGGCGAGCAGGAGATCATTGACATTCACTGCAAGGAATTGCTGGAGTATGGCTTCATAGAGCCCGCAGCCAAATATTGCAGGCATGCAAGCAATGTCGTTGTGGCTGGTAAGAAGGATCACGAGACTGGTTTGTGGACCCAGACACGCTTCTGCGTAGATCTCAGGGGCGTCAACCGACACTCTCTCAAGGACAACACCTTGCCGCATCGACCAGAGGAGCTTTACCAGAAGGTTGCGAAGGCGAGGTTCAAGACGACGCTGGATGCCACCAAAGCCTTCCACCAGATTCCTATGGCCACAGAAGAGGACAGGAGCAAGACGGCGTTTTGGTGGAAGAACCAGTTGCACCAGTACACCTCGATGCCTTTTGGGGCTGCTGGAGCAACGTCTGCGTTTGTGAGGATCATGGACTACGAGCTACGTCACCTGCAACATTGCACGGTGGCATACGTCGATGACGTGGTGGTCTACACGGATTCCACGCCCGAAGTTGGGCCCGCTAAGGTAAACGCCGGCACCGGAGCATTTGTGCATTTTTAGCTTGTTGCGAGCGTTTTATATAAGCCGGAGGTCACGCTGGGGACATACCGTCGCCAGCGTGGCCTGCTTCTGGTTGGTTGAAGTGTTTCATTTTCGTGTTCACCGGGTTACATCTTTTTACTGTGTTGAAGCCTCTGCGGACCGTGTAGCGCGTGCGCTGATCGCCAACGGGCCGGTCGCGCAACGATGCGGCGGTTATGCAAGCCTCTTGTCCCTGTTTTTTTAAGGGTGTTCTTCGTATAAGCCGGAGGTCACGCTGGGGACATACCGTCGCCAGCGTGGCCTGCTTCTGGTTGGTTGAAGTGTTTCATTTTCGTGTTCACCGGGTTTCATCTTTTACATGTGTTGAAGCCTCTGCGGACCGTGTAGCACGTGCGCTGATCGCCAACGGGCCGGTCGCGCAACGATGCGGCGGTTATGCAAGCCTCTTGTCCCTGTTTTTTTAAGGGTGTTCTTCATATAAGCCGGAGGTCACGCTGGGGACATACCGTCGCCAGCGTGGCCTGCTTCTGGTTGGTTGAAGTGTTTCATTTTCGTGTTCACCGGGTTTCATTTTTTTACTGTGTTGAAGCCTCTGCGGACCGTGTAGCGCGTGCGCTGATCGCCAACGGGCCGGTCGCGCAACGATGCGGCGGTTATGCAAGCCTCTTGTCCCTGTTTTTTTAAAGGGTGATCTTCATATAAGCCGGAGGTCACGCTGGGGACATACCGTCGCCAGCGTGGTATGCTTCTCGTCGTTTGAAGTGTTTCATTTTTCGTGTTCACCGGGTTTCATTTTTTTACATGTGTTGAAGCCTCTGCGGACCGTGTAGCACGTGCGCTGATCGCCAACGGGCCGGTCGCGCAACGATGCGGCGGGTTATGCAAGCCTCTTGTCCCTGTTTTTTTAAGGGTGATCTTCATATAAGCCGGAGGTCACGCTGGGGACATACCGTCGCCAGCGTGGTATGCTTCTCGTCGTTTGAAGTGTTTCATTTTCGTGTTCACCGGGTTTCATTTTTTTACATGTGTTGAAGCCTCTGCGGACCGTGTAGCACGTGCGCTGATCGCCAACGGGCCGGTCGCGCAACGATGCGGCGGGTTATGCAAGCCTCTTGTCCCCGTTTTTTAAAGCGTGATCTTCATATAAGCCGGAGGGCTGCTGGGGACATACCGTCGCCAGCGGTCTTCTTCTGGATGATGAAGTGCTTCCGGTTGTCTGTTGCGTCCTACTTAGGAAGCTCCATCAGCGACCGCAGCCGAAGCTGGAGGGGGTGCCTCCGCCCCCCCCGCTGCTGAAGACGCGGCGGCTGCGGCTGGCAGCAAGGTACGCATTGCACCCGCCATTCCCGCTTCCTGCTGCGTTTTCCCCGCCCCCCCCCTGAATATACACACTTCATTCCCAACGAACGAGTATGCGGTCATCCATCTTGCAGGCCGACCCCCGGTTCTTATTTTGGCTTCCACTACAGCCTGCCTGTGACGCGTACCGTGTTGCTCGTGCGCTGCACGCCAACGGGCCGTGCGCGCCTCGTACCCGCGGGGTTTTAGTGTTTCACCTCACGCCCGTGACGTGTACCGTGTTGCTCGTGCGCTGCACGCCCACGGGCCGTGCGCGCAACGGTCCCGCGGAATTTAAGCGTTTCACCTCACGGCAAGCTGCGTAAAAATTCCTCGCGCGAGCGTGCCTCGTCCATATCGTCCCCCGGAGTCCTCCTGTCCGGTTCGGGGTGTGTCCAAAGATGTCCGGTTGCGAGACCCGCCGCTCTAAGTTGAACCGTGGCTGTGCCGTACTCGTACCTCGTCGGTGGCCCGCCAACGGGCCGGGCGCGGAAGGTGGCCGCGGTGTGCGTCCGTTTTGCCTACCTTCCAGCATACCTCTCCGATGTTGCTGATACCATGGTGTCTGCAACCGACACCTAACCTGTGACACAGCGGACAAGTCCTAGGCAGGCATGCTATCTTAGGGGGCATATCGCTCCCATCAGTCCGGTTCTTTGCGTTGTCCAACATGTTTCGGTGTGCGCCACCTTCTGCCGCCGTGTGTGCATTGGGTGGCCGCAATATCCCACACCGTATATACACACGGTACACTGATCCAGGTTAACCAACAACCCTGGGTTTGCGGTTTGCTTGCTAGCGGGGGAAAAAATTCAAACGGCGCACAAATCGTTTCCTGAAGCGCCAGCAGCAACGAATCACTACTGCAGACAACAGGCATTATGACGAGGGTCTCCAGGAGTATCTGGAAAACCAAATTCGCACCGTGTCCGAGGGCATCCCGTTTCTAAGTCACGTCGCCATGCGCGCGGGGTGTTCCCATGTGGAACCGACGAATATCCTCGAGCCGAAAGATGCCGAACGGGTGAGTGGCGCGTACGGCGCCGTCACACGAGGTTGCACACTGGACCGCACGGACCTGGTCGTGGTCAAAAGGTTTTGCAAAACCTCGGGGCTAAAGCCGCACCCCAAGACCAAGCAGCTGCCCAAGGAGTTCAAGCGGTGTGCGCAGGAGCTAGTCATGACAAAACTGGCGTCGGAAGCAGCACCCACTTACGTCGTGCCCTGTTCACGGTATGGTGTGGAGACCAGAACTCGGCAAGCGCTGCAGGTCGGGCCAGTTCCGTTCCTCCTCATGCCCGATCGCGGCCGGACGCTGTGGGAATTCATGCGGGTTCCGCCTGAGGGTGGATTAACCTTGGAGGTCAAGCTGCTACTTGCCAAGGAGTTGCTGAAGGCGTTTTCGCAGTTGCACTCCAAGGGTGTCGTGCACGGCGACGTCAAGGGTAACAATGTGGTCGTTGCCGAAGCGCTACCGTGCGCGTCCGCGGGCGGCATCACGCTGCGAGTCATCGACTTCGGAGTTGGCTGCGTCGATCGAGAAAACCTGAAGTCTGCGCATGACGAGCGTCCTCTCGGTCGAGAGGACCGCCGTTATCTTGCTCCTGAGCACCGGGATCACGGCCCAAGCAGGCCAGGAGACATGTGGTCTGTGGGTGGACTCCTGGTCCAGCTCTTCCAGCACCCGCAGGCTGGTGGCGAACGTCACCAATGGGACTATATCCTATGTCAAGCGAAACCGCAGAATGGATTCATGAAGCATGCACTCATGCAGCGCCTGAAGGAATGCTTCCGCGTAGACATGGACAAGCGTCCGACAGCCGGGAACCTGCTGCGCACGTTTGAGCACACTAGGATCCAGACCGTCGGTGAGAAGGATTTACCGCATCGTGTTGAGCCGGCTTAGTGATTTCCAATAGGGCCGACATGTGAACATGACAAATGTATACATGTAAATATAGCGCCGACATTGCCGTAAACAAATTGGTCCATGTATGTATTCCTATCGCATCACGCATAACGCGCTAGACACATACATGCATTTGCCTACCGGAGGTCACGCTGGGGGACATACCGTCGCCAGCTTGGCCTGCTTCCGGTTGGTTGAAGTGTTTCATTTTCGTGTTCACCGGGTTTCATTTTTTTAATGTGTTGAAGCATCTGTGGACCGTGTAGCCCGTGCGCTGATCGCCAACGGGCCGGTCGCGCAACGATGCGGCGGTTATGCAAGCCTCTTGTCCCTATTTTTTTAAGGGTGATCTTCATATAAGCCGGAGGTCACGCTGGGGACATACCGTCGCCAGCGTGGTATGCTTCTCGTCGTTTGAAGGCTTTCATTTTTCGTGTTCACCGGGTTGCATTTTTTAATGTGTTGAAGCCTCTGCGGACCGTGTAGCGCGTGCGCTGATCGCCAACGGGCCGGTCGCGCAACGATGCGGCGGTTATGCAAGCCTCTTGTCCCTGTTTTTTTAAGGGTGTTCTATCTTCGTATAAGCCGGAGGTCACGCTGGGGACATACCGTCGCCAGCGTGGTATGCTTCTCGTCGTTTGAAGTCTTTCATTTTTCGTGTTCACCGGGTTGCATTTTTTAATGTGTTGAAGCCTCTGCGGACCGTGTAGCGCGTGCGCTGATCGCCAACGGGCCGGTCGCGCAACGATGCGGCGGTTATGCAAGCCTCTTGTCCCTGTTTTTTTAAGGGTGATCTTCATATAAGCCGGAGGTCACGCTGGGGACATACCGTCGCCAGCGTGGTATGCTTCTCGTCGTTTGAAGTCTTTCATTTTTCGTGTTCACCGGGTTGCATTTTTTAATGTGTTGAAGCCTCTGCGGACCGTGTAGCGCGTGCGCTGATCGCCAACGGGCCGGTCGCGCAACGATGCGGCGGTTATGCAAGCCTCTTGTCCCTGTTTTTTTAAAGGGTGATCTTCATATATGCCGGAGGTCACGCTGGGGACATACCGTCGCCAGCGTGGTATGCTTCTCGTCGTTTGAAGTGTTTTCGTTTCGTGTTCACCTACACATACATGCATTTGCCTACCGGATGGTGACCTTTTGCAAGGCTAGTGTCCAGCTTATTATATGCAAGCGTCTGCCTCCTATGAATGGTCTACCTCATCATTATTGTCTCTAGGGGTCTTGGGGTTCTTGCGTATGTGCGAGCTCGTATAGAGAATTCCTATCCGGTAATGTTACGAGCCACACCGGTTAACACACAGGTGCACGGAGGGTTTCCTATGGGGGGCATATTGTTCTCGGGAGCTTTGCCGTGCTCGCCATGTATATACTCCTGTCGTTTGCATGCAACTACATGTTGTGCGCTTCCCGGTGGCATATCGTTGCTGAGGAAGTCACACGGTGTTCGTGTTGCGTGCTGTCGCACAGATGTTCCCCGACTGCCCGCCCGAGGTTGCCCACGGCGATGACGCTGCATCTAAACAAGTCGAGGAAGAACTACTAGAGGATCATGTCCATAGGATCAAGCCTCCCGACACCGTGAAACCAGTCGGGCACAACGATGCAGGCTTTCTGCCTATTATGCCCAAAAAACTGACACCTGATGACCTGCGCGACTTGCCATGGTGGGCGTATCTGTCTGATCGCCCTCCCCCGGCAGAGGGCACCGTGGAAGACGGGGAGGCATGCACCTTCGATTGGAAGTGGTCCGTGCAGATGCTGGATGCGGCCTGCTCGGAGGTCGTCCTGAAGGAAATCATTGACATTTGCAACCGGCACCTGGTTGCCAGTGCCAGTTGGAAAGAGCTGTATGGTACGTGGCACAAGGATACATCTGAGCAAAACCTGCTTACCCTCCGGGAGCACTACGCGCTGTGGCGCAAGGGAGTGTTGAAGCCGGTTGTTCAGGTGTCCAAGGAAGGGACAGCTGGCGTTACAATGGAGGACACTGTGGGCGACCCTCGTGACTGGGTGCAAGTCGTGGATGCCTCGATGATGCGCGCGACCCAGGAAAAAACGGAGTGCGAGGATGAGCTCGCGCGGCAACGTAGTGAGCACACGGACGGGTTTAATGCTATGCTCACCGTGTTCATGACGTATGTGGTAGACTACCAGTTGCTGAAGGCTGAGGTCCTGTTCTCTCATAAGGAAATCGGCGCGGACTTCACATCCGGATCTCACCAACTGGGTGAGGGCGCGCGCTATACCATACAGGCCGACTGGCATGTTGGGCACTGGCTATTCCCATCCATCTTCACCACCGTGAAGCATGGCCTTGTGGACGACAGGCTGCGGTCTGGGATTCTTGAAGCTACGGGAATGGTGGTGAAGCGGACCTACGACAAGCCGACGCCTCTAGGGCGGGACGTCGAGAGCAAAATCCAGTTCCTTCACACCGATACCAAGTTTCCCAAGGCAGGCAAGGGATCCTGGGGCTGGCCGGATTACGACGTGTTCTCATGTGGCCTGTTGCTGAGGGCCCAATGCCTGACGGAGGTGCTACCCGAAACGCAGCGGGCCTGCCATTGGGACAGGTTTTGCTCGATGGATTACAGCCTCGTGGTTCAAAACTCCAGGCATGGCGATCCCACTTCGGCTCCCTTCCGTCGTGTTCACCTCGGGGGTCCCATGGGAACACTGTGGTTCTGGCCAGCCGACCGCATGGCGCACCGCGGTCTTTCTCCAAGTGGGCGCCTCCCGCTCGACCGTACTCGTCCTAAGCAGTTCTACTTCGTGATCTACTCCGCAGCCAGAGTGCGTACTAAGGGAACCATTGACCTGAATAACGCGGTACTCGGCAGCCCGCACAGTGTCATCTCGCAATATGGCTTGGCGTGCCGCATGATGTGCGTTGCGTGTGGAGACGAAATACGATTTGCGGGAGGCTACGACACCTTGCCAGGTGTTTGGGCGTGTTCCCTGTGCAGATCAGGCGTTCTGGGTTGTGACGCTCTGCGTACTATCGGAGCCGTGATGTGTGGTCCGTGCCAGCGTGTGCGGCGCGAAGCTGAAGTCCGGGCGCCACTATCCGCGCATGAGAAGCACCCGGGGCAGGCGGCCACATTGGCCGATTACTGCCAGTTAGACGAGGCCGAGGCGAAGCTGCATGCACTCCTGAATGTGGAGGACCTAGGCCTTGCTTGGAACAAACTCCGCGGGGTGCTCGGCGCTGAGGCGTGGGGACGCGCGGATGCCACGGTGAAGCACAGGATCGCCAACCTGACTTGGGGTGACGGTGAACATCCAACCGGTGAACGTCCGCCGGCGCGGCCTTTGCAGGACTCTGGCGACGGCATCACTGCTCTCTGGGACCGACGGGCTACCCGTGACGACGCATTCTCATCTTTTGACGATCACCAGTTGTACCGGGAACTGGGTGTCTGCTGCCCGGGCTTGCGTAGTGTCGTGTTCGGTATGCTTACCGCGTTGAACGCGCAGCGCCTGCGGACAGCCGGTATTCCTCTTGGCGCGGACAAGTCCTACAGGAAACAACACCTGTTCCATACGGACCCGGAGGGCGGGCTGCATGTGAACATACGTGTTGCTGAACTCTTGCAAAGTCCTGATCAGCTGGACCTGGGTTTCGCAAAGAAAGTGGCGGCGAAGCTGTCGCACCGATGGGATCCCGGACATGCACGATCCCTCGTCGTGCGATGCGATTGTGCATACGAGACTGGTGGAGATGCGTCGCGAGCGATGCCCGGCAAGTGCATCGTGCGGGCAAGTGCATCCCATAAAGACCATGGGGAGTACCGCGTGCGTGCTCTGGGTGCGTGCCGTAACCAACAGAGAAGCAAGGCAGCAGCCGAGCCTTCCATGGATCTCGCTTCTGAGGAGGCATTGCGAGCGGCAACCGCAAACGGTTTCCAGCCAAACGCTGTTCCGCCAAACTTTGCACCAAACTTTGCACGTGTTTCGTTCGGTACCGATGACGTCATCCTGATGCCCATGGACCCCCGGGGGCGTATATTGGAGGCATCCTTCGACCATCCCGACGAGATTTTCCCTAATGTGCTGCCGTTAGCACGTCGCGTGCTGGCTCACGTGCATTGGCCGCTCGAGGGTAATGCAGACCGTTTTACTTCTCTCGCGGAGTTCGAGCAGGCCTTGGCCAAACACGGCCTGCGACGAGTCCAGACAAAAGGGGACGGCAACTGCTGGCTGCACGCCTTGGGTGTACACATTCCGGAAGTGCTTGAACAGGGTTCCTCCGTGAAGGTCCTAACAATGAACTTCCGTAACGCCATCTGCGCGTCGTACGATTTCAATCGGCAGCTTTACCCCACCGGGATGCTCGACGCTAGTCTTGCTGACGGAGAGCCGCCACTGCGCAAAATCCTGCTTACTGCCCAAGCGTACAACGAACCGCAGTTCCTCCATATCATTGCGAACATGCTTCGGCGAGTTATTCAGGTGTACACTCTGTGGCCGATGGTCGACGTGCCAGGGGTGGGGTGCAATGTTCCCACCGATACCGATGCTCTGGCACGATACTTGCCGCCTTTCAGCATGAAATATATTTGCCCACATCCGTCACTGGGCTTGGCTAGCCGTGAACCGGTACGAGTCGCCCATTACGTTCAATTTAATAAGTTTCCTGGACACTACGAGCGGATCGAGGCAATTCCAGATCCAGGTAGATACCCGTGTACACACCGTCGTGAGGTACTGTTTTCGAATTGTCTCTAGGGGTATTGGGGTTCTTTGGTATGTGCGAGCTCGTATAGAGATTCTTTATCTGGTAATGTTACGAGTCACGCTGGTTAACACACAGGTGCACGGAGGGTTTTCTATGGGAGACGTATTGTTCCGTGCTCACCTTGTTGGAGGTTTACCGTCCGCACCTTGTTTAGACTCCTGTTGCTTGCATGCGACTACATGTTGTGCGCTTCCCGGTGGCATATCGTTCGCCAGGAAGTCACACGGTGTTCGTGTTGCCCGGCAGCACAACATGTCGTTGTAGCCCGGCAGAGCATGTACGGCCTGGGGTTGCTTACCTATGCCTGTGATGTGTGTATGTACCAGAGGGAGCCATGGACCACACGCAATAGTGTGCAGTACCCGGTGTGTCGCTCGTTACGACAATGGTTGGTGGTGCCGGTGCCGAAGGACGGAAAATGTTTCATCTGGGCCTTGGCGATGGCTGTCTACGGCACTCGGGATGTGACTCGTGGAGCCGTGGCGGTGATAGCGGCTCGCATTGCCTGGGGTCATACGCAGACCGGCATCCGGCACGAGCAACAACGCCAACTGTGCGAAGAATACAATTGTCACTGGGGATACTTGACGGGCAGCACACTGAGGATCTACTCGGAATGTAGATATGAGAATGTCCTCCCGCTGAGCCTCAGCACACCTTGTCACGTAGACCTAGTACAATTTAGAGGGAAGCGACCCTCCTTGTGTAGGATTTCCGAGCTACGTTCAATCGGGATCTCGGTACAGTACACCTGCTCAACGGATGTTGAAGCTTCCATCGATCTAACCATCTAATCATCGTAAGCTCCTTGTTATATGGAATGTTATATGCTGGCGTGAAGCGATTCCAGAAGCTACTTGTTGCCAATCCTTTTGGGGACCCTTGTGGGGATCCCAAGTTCCCAATCCTTTTGGGGACCACTCGAGGGCACCTTGCGTTTACCGATTAGCTTTTGGCCAGAGAGTGATTCCGACAGCTTCGGGAAGCACGCCCTTGCACTGTTGAATGACGTCTACGGTGAGAGTCGGCTACAGCATGCTCGGTATGCCATGGTCGGCGAGTGTCCTCTGACACCGGGAGCAAGCTACTTCGAGTTTGCTGGGGTGCCCCGTCCGGGTGGCGCGGTCCCTGAGTTTGGCGAAGGCTTGCTGCGTATACGTGTGTACACCACCCCCGTGGACGGCGGTGACTGCCATGGATGGTGGGGTGAGGTAGTGCTCGTCCGTGGTCCGTGGGCACACCCATGCCTTCACTACACTAACGCCTTCCAGTCGTTTTTCGTTACCAGTTTGCACCGTGACCTCACGGATGCCCCCACCGTTGCCAGCCCCCCTGCGGTTGGGGCTGTCTCGAGGGTATTGACACCCACCCAGCTTGGGGAACGTGTGGACGACGTGAATACTGTGTACTCCGCCTTCATAGCATGGCGTGGCTACGTCCGTCTTGTATGCTGTGCCATGTGCGGCCTGCTGGCTGCTAATCGAAAGTGGTGCCCGTGCCGACGTGTAGCGTACTGCGGCCCTAGCAGTATCGGCGGTAGAGGGGGCGGGGGCCGGGTTTTGTATACAGAAACGCAAACGGAAAAGTCATGAGTTTTGGCATTCAACCGTTTCCTTAGGCGCAACAAATCTCCCCGTCGGTCTTCTGGAGAATTATAGGCAGGCCATCAAGAAAGTACCGACTGGGCTCGTTTTGGCCACCGGCGCGTTTGCCCATAACGGCAAATGCCCCGAGTGGCAGGCGGCCAACTACACTGTCTTACGCGATACCATATACGCGAACGCATCTGGGTTCCACGTTTTGAGGACCATGCCAGAAAGCCAGGGGAAGAACGAGGCGAAGGAGCAGGTGATCGCGCAGCTAGAGATATGGCTGAAACAAAACCTGAAAAATCATAACGTCCTAACCTGGGTTAGGCACTGCTCATCCCAGGGCAAGTGCATCGCGGATTCCCCCGACCCGGCGTCCCCATGTGAAAAGTGCGAACCCAAGATTTTACAGCACCTGACAACCGTCTACCGCTTCGTGCAAACCAAGAACAGTCAGTTGGGGCATACCACCCTCGCGTTCCCTACCGAGAAGGAGATCGCTGCTATCAAGGCCCGGTTCCCCGAATTGTGGAAGAAGGCATGTCAGGGGACCGCCCCGAACCTGCCCGTCAATAGCGAACCGCCCCCTCCTCCAACAGCGCCAGCCCCGGCGTCACGGAGTACAGCCCTAGTTCATGTCACGAACGACGCGCCCCCATCTACTGCTGTGCGAGCCCTAGCGCCACCGAGCACTGCCCCGTCTGAAGCCGTGCAGGCCGCGGCCCCACGTCCAACAGGGCCAGCAAGGCCGGCGGTGTTTATCGGAAATGTCACACAGGAACTTCGTGCACACTGTCCATGGTTCATGGTGGACACGGTTTCCCGGACGGTACATGTGTCACCAGCCCCTCGGTACCAGGCCAATGTCAATCCCGAGTACCCGTGGATGCAGCACGTCGCAGACCTGTTGACGCTGCTGTGGCCAGCGGAAACCGGGACGTTGGCCCAGGCGCCGGCGAGTACGCTATTGCCGCCCCCTCCAGCCAGGGCGCCCCCACAGATTGCCACCGTTGATCTGGCATTCCCACCCCAAGAACCTCCCTCGATTCCCAGCTTGGTGCAGGCCGCGTCCACCGTGCAATCCTGGCAACCGACCGCCAAGGAAGGGGTCCAGCAACAGCCGCAGCGCGCCGTTGAAGCAGAAAAGCAGGGTGTCCTTGCACGGGACTGCCTGCAATCTGCCCCTCCCGCGGAACCCGCGGTGTCCCCGCTGAGCCACGGTCCGGCGGTTTTCCAAGAGAAGCCTTCCGCCAGTGGCCCACAGGCCCCGCTAACAACCCATCACCTGTACAGACCCCAGAGTTTGAGCGCAGCAGGAGAGTCACGATGCAGAGGAACCAAGACAGGATGAAACCTATGCTCGAAGCGGCAAGACAGTTGCAAATAAACGCCCTGAGCGCGGCCGACTCCACGCCGGCAGCAGGGCTGAAATTGCTGAGCGAAGTATCCGACGAGCGTCTTCTGGAGCACATGCAACGTCTGGCCGCGGATGGCAAGCTCCAAGCAATTACTTACAAGAACGTGCTGGAAACATTGCCGCAGCCTTACACATTCGGCGCTTACAAGCACTTGCCACCGGTGCTGGAGAAACCGATGAACTCAGCGCTCACGGTTGCCTTGAAGAAACGGGTGGCGGCCAACGCTGCCATGTCCCTCCTCCAGCAGGCAATCAGTACAAAGCGCAACGCCCCCCCTACAGTCCCTCCGCGACAGAGCAAGGCGCGGACGGCGTCTTCTGCAGGGGCCACACGCACAGCCAGCGCCCCTCCAGCCGACAGTCGCCAGGTGCAGGTGTCCGGGCAAGGCATGCCCGAGCTGATTGAGAACATACGGCTGAAGGCCCTCGAACGCGCTAAGAAGAGCCGTGTTAAGGACCTCCCCAAAGATGCTGATGTAACGAAGTGGACCAAGGAGATGAAGAAGTCCTTGGACGGGAAGTGTAAAGGGATCGCGTGGGCGGACAACGTGTACGGAGCAATGTTCGAAATGGAGCACGCGGGCGGTGTCCTCTCCGGCTCAATTGGCCGATCAGTGCATGCCCTCACCAACGACGAATGGTCAAGCGACCATGATTACTACTTCATGGTGGCGGGGCACGATGATGGCAGCCACCTCCCCGTAAAAGTAGCCGCGGTGTACATGGAGTTCGCTCCCTTCCATGCCGAGTTTGACTCTCGCCCTGAGAACAAGAATCAGCTTGCCAAGATGCACGTGCGCACCGTGCCGAATGTGCACGTTTCCGAGGAGGGGCTCGTGTACATCACCTCTACCGGAGAAGCGTTGCCTATGGACAAGCTGCCGGAGCTGCTAAAGAAGCGTTCCACGGTCCCGGATGCCTTGCGCCTCGACCTGGCGGCCGAGGCTGCTTCGAGCGGCCAACGACGACAGCCGCGGACTGCAACCAGGTGCGTGACTCACTCTCTTTATTAGTGTGTTGGCAATTCCTCGAATCAAGTCGGCCTACAGGTGTTTTAGGGTGAGAGTGGGGGGGGCGGGGGGCTGATACAAGATGTGCCCCACGCTTTCCTTCGCAGGCGTGCAGCCGACGATGTGCGAATATGAACCTTCACCCGAAACGAAGACATGTGCCGCGGAAGTCCGAAGAGATGCGGCGCGGCAGATCTGCGCACCTCTTAAAGCAAGCTGAGACGGCATGTTGTATACAGTGTGTAGGCAGTAGTACTGTAGTTAGTACCTAGTGGAATGCGCGCCGATGGTACAGCCAACAAACTTATACCTGTTTATTTGTGGATGTGATGAACCATGCCGAAAGCTGCTTCGGGTCAATCACCGTAACACCGGGTATATTGTAATTGCGATATGGTATGGGACTCTGTCTTAAGCCGTGAACACTGGTGCTGAGAGCGGTGCTGGCACCTCGTGCACCTGCGTCACGGCACCTGTTGCATGTTACATGTGTATAATGCCATCATACGGCGCGCACGCACCCTGCCAGCATGTGTGCAATGCATGAATCAACGGAGTGGCCAGCGCACGCACGGCACATGGACTTGCGGTGCATGTTGATGCCTTGATTTTCGTATTCAACACCCTCCTTCTTCCATTGCTCTATTTTTCAGGGACTCTCCTTCCCCGACGACGCTGCGATTCAGGATCGCTTGAAGGCCATGGGTGCAAGCGAACGCCCGACGGTTTCAACGTTTGGTGCGGATAATGGCTGGATTCCGCGATCTGCCCGTGGTAAGGACCAAGCTATGGCGAAGCGCGACCTGGTCAATCGGCTCGCAGGTCGTCTGCCGGACCTCGGGTACACAATTGACGACAGAGGGCGCATCAAGCCCCGGCGGGAGGCAATGCCACCCGAGGATGGCGGACGCCCTGGTACTGCTGAAGCCCCCCGACAAGCAGCCACCCAACCTGCTGCTGGTGAAGCGAGCGCCCCTTCCACCCCTTGGGACAGCAGTCACGTGTCCGACCAACGCCTACTAGACTTGGCGCGCCAAGCATACAGCACGTCGGACATCGTGTTAGAGCGGCGGAGCATCCGTTCCGTCTTCACCTTAGAAGACTTGCAGATGCCAACGAAGA
>LGRX02028981.1:0-29304 GCA_001247695.2 Cymbomonas tetramitiformis | reverse complement strand
TGAAATTTCGCTTCTCATTGCCTGCGGATGACATCTAAATACTTCTCACAACGTGTAATAACTTCCCCGTATCATTTGCATATCTCACGCGCCCGCAAGATATGCAATTTCTGCTTTGCAGCCATTTTACAGACGAAATTGGCTCCCCAGCACCCCGTGAATATGTCCCGATGTGAAATTTCGCTTCTCATTGCCTGCGGATGACCTCTAAATACTTCTCACAACGTGTAATAACTTCCCCGTATCATTTGCATATCTCACGCGCCCGCGATATATGCAGTTTCTGCTTTGCAGCCATTTTACAGACGAAATTAGCTCCCCAACACCCCGTGAATATGTCCCGATGTGAAATTTCGCTTCTCGTTGCCTACGGATGACCTGTAAATACTTCTCACCACGTCTAATAACTTCCCCGTATCATTTGCATATCTCACGCGCCCGCAAGATATGCAATTTCTGCTTTGCAGCCATTTTACAGACGAAATTAGCTCCCCAGCACCCCGTGAATATTTCCCGATGTGAAATTTTGCTTCTCATTGCCTACGGATGACTTCTAGATACTTCTCACAACTTCTAATATCTTCCCCGTATCATTTGCATATCTCACGCGCCCGCAAGATATGCAATGTATGTACGGCAGCCCGTCCGCGACCTGTAAGCAGCCCTGTGGCCACTACAATTATCAAAATATAAAATATTGCCTCTAGATGATTTCTTTTAACCACTAAGTACTTCTTGAAACTTCTTGCGACTTCTAAATGTCATTTTCATCGATTATGCAATCCGGGCCCACCTAGCCGTGCTACATGCCTCATGCCTGGCTGCCGGGGCTGCACCTCAACTCTGCAGCCATCAGCCATGCAGCCATGGGGCACCTCGCCGGGCTGCAAGGGCAGCGCCGTTGGCCATGCAGCCTTCAGCCATGCAGCCATGGGACCCCTCGCCGGTCTGCAGGGACTGCTTCTTGGTCATGCCTGGCTGCCGGGGCTGCACCTCAACTCTGCAACCATCAGCCATGCTGCCATGGGGCACCTCGCCGGGCTGTGGGGACTGCGTCTTGGCCATGCAGCCTTCAGCCATGCATCCATGGGACACCTCGCCGGTCTGCAGGGGCTGCTTCTTGGCCATGCCTGGCTGCCGGGGCTGAGCCTCAGATGTACAGCCTCTAGACATAGGCATTGTGCCAGTCTGCGGACGCTGATCCTCGGGCGGCCAGCCGATGGGTGCTGCGTAAGGCTGCTGAGGAAGTGCCTGCGTCGGCAGAGGGGGCAGCGCCTGCCTCGGCAGCGAAGGCAGCGCATGCGTGGGCTGCTCATGGGACAGCGCCGGTGTGGGCTGACGGGGCAGCACCTGCGTGGGCTGCTGGGTCAGCTCCGAAGTGGACTGTTGTGGCAGCACCGGCGTGGGCTGCTGGGGCAGCTCGCTGCCGTGGACAGCTGCAGCTCCGCGCCGCCGCTGGGGCAGCTCACTACCGTGGGCAGCTGCAGCTCCGCGTCGCTGCTGGGGCAGCTGAATGCCGGTGACAGCTGCAGCTCCGCGCCGCTGCTGGGGCGGCTCAATGCCGGTGGCGGCTGCAGCTCCGTGCCGCTGCTGGGGCAATTCGCTGCCGTGGTCAGCTGCAGCTCCGCGCTGCCACTGGGGCAGCTCGCTGCCGTGGGCGGCCACATCTCCACGCGGCTGCTTGGACAGCTGAATGCCGGTGGCAGCTGCAGCTCCGTGCAGCTGCTGGGGCAGCTCGCTGCCGCGGACAGCTGCAGCTCCGTGCTGCTGCTGGGGCAGCTCCAGTGATGGCTGCTGTGGCAGCACGGGCATTGGCTGCTGGGGCAGCTCGCTGCCGTGGACAGCTGCAGTTCCGCGTTGCTGCTGGGGCCGCTCACTACCGTGATCAGCTGCAGCTCCGCGCCGCCGCTGGGATAGCTTGCTGCCGGTGGCAGCTGCAGCTCCGCGCCGCTGCTGGGGCGGCTCAATGCCGGTGGCAGCTGCAGCTCCGTGCTGCTGCTGAGGCAGCTCGCTGTCGTGGGCGGCCTCAGTTCCGCGCTGCTGCTGGGCCAGCTCGCTGCCGTGGTCAGCTGCAGGTCCGCACCGCCGATGGGGCAGCTTGCTGCCGGTGGCAGCTGCAGCTCCGCGCCGTTGCTGGGGCGGCTTAATGCCGGTGGCAGCTGCAGCTCCGTGTTGCTGCTGAGGCGGTTCAATGCCGGTGGCGGCTGCAGCTCCGTGCTGCTGCTGAGGCAGCTCGCTGCCGTGGGCGGCCTCAGTTCCGCGCTGCTGCTGGGCCAGCTCGCTGCCGTGGTCAGCTGCAGCTCCGCGCCGCCGCCGGGTGTCGTGGGGCAGCGCCGGTGCTAGCTGCTGAGGCAGCGCCTGCGTCGGCTGCGTCGACCGCGGGAGCAGCGCCTGCCGGGGCCGCTCGTGGGGCAGCGGCTGCGTCGACCGCGGGAGCAGCTCCTGCCGGGGCCGCTCGTGGGGCAGCGCCGGTGCTAGCGGCTGAGGCAGCGCCTGCGTCGGCTGCGTCGACCGCGGGGGCAGCGGTTGCGTCGGCCTCGGGTCGCTTTGCACCATTCGGACATGCACACCATGCATGTTAGCAACAGCGGAAGGCCCTCCCAGAGGTAATGCTACGGACGCCGCCGCCGCGCAAGCGATGTTCTCATCAACGCGATCCCAGAACACATCATCGTCATCCTCCTCCTCTGAGTCCGGCGATTCCTCAAGAATCGCATCCACTGCAGCCCAGAAAGCATCGTCTTCCATAGCCGACAACTCGGATGAAGTTGCGGACAGTAGCACCCCTCTGGGTGACGCCGCAATATCCGGAGCAGAAATACGTGATGCTGCTGGATCATCAGGCGGACAGCCGATGGGCGCTGCGCAAGACTGCTGAGACAGCTCCGGAGTGGGCTGCTTGTGCGACAGCACCGGCGTGGGCTGCTCGTGGGGCAGCACCGGTGTGGGCTGACGGGGCAGCACCAGCGCTGGCTGCTGGGTCAGCTCCGAAGTGGGCTGCTGTAGCTCCGGCAGCAGTTCCGGCGTAGGCATCTCGTGCGGCAGCACCTGTGTGGGCTGCTCGTGGGGCAGCACCGGTGTGGGCTGACGGGGCAGCACCTGCGCTGGCTGCTGGGTCAGCGCCGAAGTGGGCTGCTGTGGCAGCTCCGGTGATGGCTGGGGCTCTGTGCTGCTGCTGAGGCAGCTTGCTGCTGTGGGCTGCTGCAGCTGGGGCAGCACGGATGCTAGCTGCTGAGGCAGCGCCTGCGTCGGCAGCGGGGGCAGCGCTTGCATCGGCAGCGGGGTCAGCGCCAGCGTGGGCCGCTCGTAGGGCAGCGCCGGTGCTAGCTGCTGAGGTAGCGCCTGCATCGGCAGCGTCGGCAGCGGGGGCAGCGCCTGCCGGGGCCGCTCGTGGGGCAACGCCGGTGCTAGCTGCGTCGGCAGCGCCTGCGTCGGCAGCGTCGGCAGCGGGGGCAGCGGCTGCGTCGACTGTGGGGGCAGCGTCTGCCGGGGCTGCACCTCAACTCTGCAGCTATCAGTCGTGCAGCTTTGGCGCACCTCGCCGAGCTGCGGGGGTTGTACCTCGGTCATGCAGCTATGAGGCCTGCAGCCATTAGGCACCTCGCTGGGCAGCGCTGCCCCTGCTGCCCATTCCCCCCCCCTTTTGCAGGCTGCTGAGTCAGCACTGACCTGTTGGGTTGCTGGGGCAGCAACTCCGCGGGCAGCCTCAGCAGTACGCAACTTAGTCGCAGCAGCTATTGTTATCCGAGCCGGAACAGGCTGTTGCTTCTGACGCTCAGCTCGTTCGGCTTCTCGGATCTGTTGGTCACGATCTTGCTGCCATAAGAGTTGAACCTGGAGTCGAAGGTCCTTGCTTGCACCTGCTGTGCTTCGCGCATGCGCACCCAACCAGGTCTACCGGTTCGCACGCCGTGCATGCGTACTCCACCAGCTCGTTGTTACCTTGCGCCACTCGTGCACACTCCGCCAGCTTGCAACAGCTGTCCGCCTGCTCCGGTATTGTGGCACATAGTGTGCACCCTGCCAGCTCACAACAGCTGTCTGCCCGCGCCGATACTGCTGCACGTAGTACGCTCCCCACCAGCTCCGCTAGCTCGCAGCTGCCTTGTGCCGTTGCAACACAAGCGCACTTTATCATAGCGCACCGGCTGCCTTGCCGCAGCTGCTCCGCACTTGCGCACTCCACCAGCTCCTCCAACTTGCAGCTGCCATGCGCCGTTGCAACACACTCGCTCTCCACCTCGAAGTCGGCCCGCTCGCACGCCATGCATGCACACTCAGCTATCGCGCTGGGTGACACGTGCTGGTCTGCTTGTGGAACAACTCTCGCGCTTGTGTAGTGGGCTGCTGGGCCAGTCGTCGCGCTGGGCGAAACGTGTTGGACTGCCTGCGGAGCAACACTCGCGCTTGCGCCGTGGGCTGCTGAGCCAGCCATCGCGCTGGACGGCACGTACTGGGCTGCCTGCGGGGCATCACTCGCACTTGCGCCGTGGGCTGCTGAGCCTTTAGCAATTGCACTGAACAGCTCACGTGTTGTGGCCCACTGAGGCAGCTCTGTGCCGTTGTTGTTGCGAGGACAGCCTTGCACTAGCGCCGTGGACTGCTGCGGCAACTGGGCGCTGTTGCTGCCGGGGCAGCCTTGCTCTTGTGTCGTGGGCTGTTGTGGCAGCTGGGAGCTGCTGCTGCTGGGGCAGCCTTGCACTGGCGCTAAGGGCTGCTGAGGCAGCTGGGCACTGCTGCTGCTGGGGCAGCCTTGCGCTTGCGCCATGGGCTGCTGAGGCAGCTGGGTGACGCTGCAGCTGGGGCAGCCTTGCATTTGCGCCGTGGGCTGCTGCACCTCAACTCTGCAGCTATCAGCCGCCGTGCAGCTTTGGCGCACCTCGCCGAGCTGTGGGGGCTGCACTTTGGCTATGGATGCTCTTCGGCCATGCATTCCGGCCGGCTTATCATCGGCAGGTATCATGCAGCTGCGATTATATACACATGGGAGTGCGCACCCGTGGCAGCAATGTGTATGCACACGTACACACGCGCACCCTGTCTCTGCCGATGATGATGGCGACGAAGATTCTCCATAAGTGCCGATACACATAGCCTCATCATGAAGATGCGCAGCCACGTCGTATAATGCTTCAACCACACTTAGCCGCAGCTCAGCGCCTCTACTCGGGCAGCTCGTTGCCGCTGCCGTGGGCGGCCGCAGCTCAGCGCTGCTGCTGGTGCAGTTCGTTGCTGACGTTGAGTCACGATCATCAGAAGAAAACGGTGTACAACCTGATGATAACTGCCCGGTACGCATCGCCGACGATGATCTTCCGGCACCATGCGCCACCGGCGCCGGAATTTCTGCCCGCGCACACCGTGACGACAATCCATTCCGCACCGCCAACAATGGCGCTCCAACGTGCGCTTTCGTCGGCGGAAGTCCCGCCAACGTGTGCGGCATGTGCACGCTGTCCTCAAGTATTGCACATCTACTCATGGTGCACCCCTCATATATATGTGCGTGTGTGTACGCACGCACGGCCGGCGTATCATCGGCAGTCATCATGCAGCTGCACACATATACACATGGGAGTGCGCACCCTTGGCAGCAATATTTATGCACTCGTACCCACGCGCACTCTGTCACCGTGTGCTCACACTGGAGGGTAGTACAATTCGTACCATCATCTCGCGCTGCTGGCAAGGCCGTCAATGATGACCGAACTCCGGTGTGTGTGAGCACACACAGGCCGATGATGCACCGATCATATATACGGCCGTCGACAGTATAATGATATGATGTGCCATTATTATCGGTCGCAACATCATCACGCGCTGCTAGCAAGACCGTCGATGCCCGAACTCCAGAGTGTGTGTGCACACACAGGCCGATGATGCACCGATCATATATACGGCCGTCGACAGTATAATAATATGATGTGCCATTATTATCGGTTGCAGCAGCATGACGTGCCGCTAGCAAGGCCGTCGATGGCCGAACTCCAGTGTGTGTGTGCACACACAAGCCGATGATGCACCGATCATATATACGGCCGTCGGCAGTATAATAATATGATGTGCCATTATTATCGGTTGCAGCAGCATCACGCGCCGCTAGCAAAGCCGTCGATGCCCGAACTCCAGAGTGTGTGTGCACACACAGGCCGATGATGCACCGATCATATATACGGCCGTCGGCAGTATAATAATATGATGTGCCATTATTATCGGTTGCAGCAGCATCACGCGCCGCTAGCAAAGCCGTCGATGGCCGGACTCCAGTGTGTGTGTGTGCACACACAAGCCGATGATGCACCGATAATATATACGGCCGTCGACATTATAATGATATTCTGCTGATGATATACAATACTCGCGACACACGCACCTGCCGATGATGCACCGATCAGGTATGTGTGTATGTGTGTGCATGCCACTTTCCAGCATAATGAGCGACGGCGACCACATTGTTGATGACGTATTATACCCGATTTCATCACTGCCGACGATTAATTGCTGCTGCTCAAAATGAACGCGAGCCCGCCGCTGCCGCAACCGCTGAGACATTGCAAGAAGCCGTTTGCACTTTGCGATCAAGGATTGCGATCGCACCGAAAAGTCAGAAACACGAAGAGCATATGATGCTGATGCTGGTGCAGCAGCTGCGCAATATTCGGTTGTGCAATAACCATCTGCACCGTCGGTTATGTGATGATTACCATCAGTTGCACCATCTCTATGCAAGGCAACATCGCCATGGGCAAGCTCGCGCATTGATGACGATATTGTAATACATGCTGAAGACGGAGTTTGTAGTCCTGCGGCTGCTGAACATTCTGGATGAGAAGTCGGTGACGATTCTGCGAGTGTATGCACTTCGGATATAGCGCACACTGATGCGACTGAAGGAGACAAAATTCCGGGGACATCACCATGATCAGAAATGCAACCAACTGCGACGTTATCGGCTGAATCATCCGGGTCGGGATAGCACAAAGCTGATGCTGAATCGTCAATATCCAAGGTGGTATCATGATACGGATGCAATGACGATATATACTGTGCAGCCGGCAACGATTCACCACGACGCATTATATCTGAAATATTGACAATATTCACAATTACACCGCCGGTTGCAAGATAGTCGGCTGCGCAATAATCTGCTGTGCAATTATCATCCGGACCATCATCACGCGTCGCTGACAAGGTTGTCGATGATTGAACCTGAGTGCGTGTGTGCGCACACATATTGATGATACACCGATCATGCACACTGTCGTCGGCTACGCAATAATAATCAGTTGTACAAACAACAACCGCACCGTCGTCGGCTGCGCAATAATCTGCTGTGCAATTATCATCCGGACCATCATCACGCGTCGCTGACAAGGTTGTCGATGATTGAACCTCAGTGTGTGTGCGCGCACACATATTGATGATACACCGATCATGCACACTGTCGTCGGCTACGCAATAATAATCAGTTGTACAAACAACAGCCGCACCGTCGTCGGCTGCGCAATAATCTGCTGTTGTGCGAATATCTGATGTTTCACCACCTGTATGCGGAACAAAATCGTGGGCAGTCTGCCGTACCTCGCATGGATCATTGGTTGCACAAGTGGCATGATGACCAACCATGCCGTAAGATATGTCAGGCGGCTTTGGAGGTGGCAAATCAGCATGATCATTAGTGATCAGCGCTTCTCCCCCCCCTCAAGGTGATGGAGGCACGGCGTTGTTGCTAACGTGTCGTACGACAATGAGCATGCGGAATGCTGCATTCCTCCAGCAACGCCATCATCATCATCATCATCATCATCATCAGTTGTTGTTGCTAACGTGTCGTACGACAATGAGCACGCGGAATGCTGCATTCCTCCAGCAACGTTAGCATCGGCAGCAATCTCAGCATCGCAACTCCAGAAGTCATCCTCCTCCTCTGGGTCCGGCGACTCCTCAACCGCATCCACCGCAGCCCAGAAGGCATCGTCATCCATAGCCAATGACTCGGATGGAGTTACGGATAATAGCGTCACTCTTCTAGGCGACGCCGCGATATCCGGAGCGGAAATACGTGCTGCTGCTGGATCATCGGGCGAAGACACACACTGAGTCGATGACATTTCAGAGCTGCCATCACGTATCGGCAGCGTCTGCTGCTGTCGTAACCGCTGGTGATGTCGTATGGCGATCCGATGCTGGCGACGATGCTTGGCGTTCAACCACCGCGTGTACCCAGCCAACTCCTCCGTCTGCTGCCGATGCAGTCGTTGACACCGTCGCTTGGCGATAAGTTGTTGGCGCCGATGCTTGGCGGCCAAACACCGCGTGTACGCAGCCAAGTCCTCCGTTTGCTGCCGATGCAGTCGTTGACACCGTCGCTTGGCGATAAGTTGTTGGCGCCGATGCTTAGCGGCCAGCCACCGCGAGTACTCAGCATGCGGAATCCGTACGTCCACGCGCGCATGACGCCACAACAATGTATTATACGACATCTCAAGCCGACAAGAGCCAACGCCCAGCGGACATGACGACATGTGATGGAGCTGAAGCACGGGCAACAGAGGCGAATAGAAGTCGTACAACCCAATACACGCACAATCATGCGACAAAACTCGTTCCAAGGTGCACAAGTCATGCGGCTGCAGCATACACGGTTGCATATATAGGGTGCTGCGCGTACGCGCACCAATTTACGTAGGAAAAAAGGTTATCGAGGAATAGAAAAGTGCAAAATGGGGAATAGAAATTTCAATCTGTTTTTGGGGAATAGATGATATGTCACATGTAACCATTAATTAATTCAATCGAGCGCCAAAAAAAAAAAAATCAAGCAGTTTGACTAGCGTACTCGGTTACCCGGAGGTACAAGCGCAAGCGGTTCAGCGTGTGCAATATTTTGCGTCTGGCACACCCCCTTCTTCTAAACAATTTTTTGCATGTAGCATGAAACATAATTTTTCCCACCATTCGATTCTAAAGCGTTTGTATTCATTAGGTGAATACCTTTCGTTTGAGCTATCGATTGGCCCCATCCGCAACCGCATCAGCTTAGCCTTCGCGACTGGCAGCTAAGTTGGTGCGGTGTGAGATGGTTTCAACCACTTGCGGCTTTGCATAATAGGGGTTTTCGTGAGAATCTTCTCACGAAACTTGGCAGTGATATTGTTCATATCAATATCAGTGCACCCTCAAGAGCATATGGCAAGCCGTTGAGTATATTAAAGACGGCCGCGTGCTGGCATGATGCCTTTTGGGTTTGAAACCCAAACCCAAACATGCCAAACAGCGAAGGGCTTCCCGTGAGTTCCAGCGCACGTAACTTTGCAAAATATAATGATAAGATGCATATATTTCACTTTCCTGAAGTGCAAGTTTTGCGATAGCTTGTGCGCGAAGTTAACATATTATTTCTTTGACCCAGATTTATGAGTTTGTATATCACGCTAAAATCTGTGTCAAAGAAATAGTAATACCATTTTGCGCACAGACTTTCTTAGACCTTGTGCTTCGAATATATCAAAGATAATTATCTTGGCAATATTTCTACGCAGTTACGTGCGCTAGAACGCACGGGAAGCCCTTCGCTGTTTAGCATGTATTGGGTTTGGAAACATTCGAACCCAAGCCCAATAGATCTGCCAAAGAAATAAATTGATGGTTTTGCCAACAAGTTATCTCAAACCTTGAGCTTCTGAGAACTGAAAGATATGTGTCTTGTAAATATGTGTGCATAGTTTCGCGCGCTATAACGCACGGGAATTGCTATTCAGTTTGGCATGTATTGGGTTTGGGTAAACTCGAACACAAACCCAATAAATCTCCAAAGAAATAAATTGATGGCTTCGTGCACAAGGCTTTTGAGGCCTTAGGCCTTTGGCAACTAAAAGATATATATCTTAGTGATACTTTTGCAAAGTTACGTGCGCTGGAACTCACGGGAAGCCCTTTGCTGTTTGGCATGTTTGGGTTTGGGTTTGCATGTACCCAAACCCATTATGTGTAGCACGCGTTTTGCGCATAGCTTACATCAGAGGTTGTGCGTTTGAGGGTGCACCAA
Source organism: Cymbomonas tetramitiformis (assembly GCA_001247695.2). Lineage (NCBI taxonomy): Eukaryota > Viridiplantae > Chlorophyta > Pyramimonadophyceae > Pyramimonadales > Pyramimonadaceae > Cymbomonas > Cymbomonas tetramitiformis. The sequence continues at coordinate 19,256 of LGRX02028981.1, read as the reverse complement.
TATTGCTGTTAGCAATATTGGTGCCAAGTATCGTGCGCTAGAACGCACGAGAACCCCTCCGCTGTTTGAGTTTTGATGCGATGTGCATGAAAGTTATAAGGGCCTCTCAGCTTAGCTCGCAGTCGCGACTGCAAACTGAGCTGATGCGGCCACGGATCGGCTCAGTCAAGAGCTCAAAAAACTCCTACCTAAGAGTCTAAATGATATATCTATGTGCATTACGAACGTTGGAAAATGTTTTCCCAATCTAATTTACTCGCAAACAGTGGGGTATACATACGTGCAGTGAAATATTCACGGCCGTGAATTTAATATTCACGGCCGTGAAATTAATATTCACGGCCGTGAATTCCAGATTCGGGAGGGCGTAAACCGTACTGTACAGTAGAGCTACGTTTATGTGAGAACTCAAGTCGGCTTGGTTGCAAAGACCTGTCTGGTATTTTCTCCAGGTATTTTCAGACGTGTTCCCAAAGTGACCAAAAACCGAACGATCGGCGATCGAACGGTTTTTGGTCACTTTGGGAGTGAGATCGTGAGTTTAGGCTTGGTGACAACACGCGAAACCACTGAGTATTTTCAGACGTGTTCCCAAAGTGACCAAAAACCGAACGATCGGCGATCGAACGGTTTTTGGTCACTTTGGGAGTAAGATCGCGAGTTTAGGCTTGGTGACAACACGCGAAACAACACTGAGTATTTTCAGACGTGTTCCCAAAGTGACCAAAAACCGAACGATCGGCGATCGAACGGTTTTTGGTCACTTTGGGAGTAAGATCGTGAGTTTAGGCTTGGTGACAACACGCGAGACAACACTGAGTATTTTCAGACGTGTTCCCAAAGTGACCAAAAACCGAACGATCGGCGATCGAACGGTTTTTGGTCACTTTGGGAGTAAGATCGCGAGTTTAGGCTTGGTGACAACACGCGAGACAACACTGAGTATTTTCAGACGCGTTCCCAAAGTGACCAAAAACCGAACGATCGGCGATCGAACGGTTTTTGGTCACTTTGGGAGTGAGATGGTGAGTTTCTAAGGCATGGTGACAACACGCGAGACAACACTCAGTGTTTAAGTATTACCAGTGTTTAAGTATTACCGTCTGAAAATACTTAAAGAAAATACTCACTGTTTGATTTGTTAAATATGCAATTTTAACTAAAGGCGGAAGGCTTTCTCTCCGGGAGTGTGCCCCTGTCCAGCGAAATAAAGATCTCTAAGATTGAATACTAATCTGAGTAATCTTTTGCTTCAAAATATTATCACATATTCCTACTTAGTATGATGTGGGTACCCGTTTCGCTTCAAAGAAGATGAAACCCCATAGCGCAACTATTGCGGGTTTCAAATTCCTTAAATTCCACGGTCCGCTTCCGCCAAATGAACGCGTCATCCCACAACGAGATGTGTGGTTGACCGTTCAGTTTGTGCAATTTGTTTAGGGAAAACAACGCATACGAAATACTATTTTTGCTAACGCTTCCCTCATCCGTTGCCCAGGCTCTCTTGCAAACGAGCGCGCGAATGAGGGAAGAAACGCCTAGCGGAAACGTGGACGCGGTTGACATCCGCGTTTCCGCTAGAGGTGAAATTGCACTGCCAAACGGTCAGTATGTGTTTATTATGCTTATATGATATGCGTGATATGTTCATGTTGTGCAGGATGCGTCCCTGTTGGGCGTGAGTCGAGTTGGCTCGAATCACGCCCATGATTACCCCCCTCACAAGAACCGTCAAGCATCCTAGATTCCGAACGGATCTTGCTTCCAACCCATTCTAATTTGAGCAGAATTGCCTGCACACTCGGTATCGTGGTCAGGAACTCGCGTAGAATTACGTATCCGGTTCACTGAAAGCCCCATATCTGGTTCAACGAAAGCCACGTATCTGGTTCAACGAAAGCCCTGTATCTAGTTCAATGAAAGCCCCGTACCTGGTTCAACGAAAGCCCCGTATCTGGTTCAATGAAAGCCCCGTAATCTTGCTTGCGCAAACAAAGTTGTTCCTAACACTTATTATGTAGTCAACTGTACAAGGGAACCGTGGAAAGCAAGGGCAACGCACCTTTCATTTTTGATGGAGAATCTTTTACCCTGTCCTCTTTCTTGAATAGAGGACAATAAAATGCATACCATCAGTGTGTTCAATAGTACAACGACGCCCGCCTTTATCGCAAGAAAGGCACACCCTAGTGTACTTTTTCGGAGGCTTCCTCATGTTTGCAAAACGAAAGTGAACAGATGGGTGGGGGGGGAAAATTTAAACGCATTATTAAAAATTTAAACGCAAAATTTTAGACGCATATGCATGTGTCACAAACCTATTCCCCAAAAACAGATTGAAATTTCTATTCCCCATTTTGCACTTTTCTATTCCCGAATCATTATGCTACCGTAAATTCGCGGCTCAACTAGAGGACGCCCGCACTAAGCTAGAACTGGCACAGCAACGCCGGCGACATCAGTTTGACCAGCGTCACACCGCCAAATCCTTTCAGTTGGGAGACTTGGTCTGGGTAGATGCCAAGCATCTCACGGAAAATATCATGAACCGCGAATCCTTCAGGAAGCTGGGACCTCGCTGGCACGGGCCCTTACCCATCACCGAGAGGTTCTTCAGTGACCAGCAGCGAGAGCTACCCGAAATTGACAGAGGTGCCCCGGTGGCTTACCGGCTCAAGTTACCCCCTAAATGGCGTATCCACGATGTTTTTGCGCAGCATCGCCTCAAGGAATACCGCACCGCGGATGAAGCTTTTGCGCTGCGTCGGCAAATACCTACTCCTGCCAAGGTTCTCGTGGATGGACAATCCCAGACCCATGTGTCTAAGATTCTGGCTCGAAGAGTGAAACCTATGAAAGGAGGCAAGGAAGTAGAAGAATTTCTGGTTCGCTGGACTGGGTACTCTAATGCTCATGACTCCTGGAAGACCCGTGAGTCGTTGAACTACGGGGGTGAACTCGAACAGCTCACGGAGTTCGAACAACTGAGACTATCACGAGAAGGACAAGCCCGTGAAAAAGCCTTACAGGAGGTCAGAATGCAGCGGAAGCAAAGGCGGGAACGCGCCAGAGCTCTAACTTTCCTGGATACTTCTGATGAAGGGAAACTCACTTCTCTGGACAACTGCCTACCTTGGGAACAATACTGTCGCTCCTCTGACGCCTTTGTGACGCATCTAGCTCTTCTGGACTCTGTGGTCTCGACACGCGAGTTGCGACTACTAGTACTTTTCAGTGGTACAGGAAGTGTGGAGAGAAGTTTCATGTCATGTTATCCGAAGAGCACTGTGGTCACCGTCGATCATGATCCTCGCTGGCAACCTACCTACGCTGAGAAGGTTCAGGACTGGGACTTCAAGCGTTACGCGCCTGGTTACTTTGACGTCATCTGGGCTAGTCCACCGTGCACCGAATACGGTCAGGCTAAGACCACTGGGGTGCGACAACTGCGACAGGCTGATGCCTGTGTACGCCGAACGCTCCAAATTTTTGACTTTCTCAAACCCAAGCATTGGTTTATGGAAAATCCGATGGGCTACTTAAAATTAAAATTTTGCGCCTGCGGCGGACAAATTTGAAGATTGGCCGGGCTGGCCGAAAGTGGGCCAGTAAAAATTCCAAATGCGGGCCGCTTCGAAAAAAGAAAGCCTTCTTCTCTGGTCCCCAGCGTAAACATTGACGCAGACCCAAAGCCAGGCGAGGACCACGAGGAGGAGTGCCGCGGCACACCGTGACCAGCATGCCAAGGAAACGACCACCCCCCGGAGGGGCACCACCATGCAGCCTTCGGTACGAACGCGGTGCACGCCAGCATAGATGCCTGTAGCGCGTACGATAAGGAGCCCAACGTACCAGACACACGCGAGGGCCCACAGGATCCAAATGTCATAGTCCGCATGACGAGGATAACGTCGAGCAATCGACCACCACAACGGCAGCTGGTGCGAAAGCGAAGCCACGCAGCGCTCCCACCAGATCCGAAAAGGGCACCATGACAGATACCACGTCATTGTCTCAAATGCCGCCCAAAGGGCGACCATACTTAGGAATGGGACCTCGTCCCAGCCACCACCAAACCACTGCACTGCTTGCAAGCGAGATGAACGCCTGCAGCACACCTGGCCTCATGCGGACTGCCTGTGCTGGCAGCCCGCGGCCACAGCGCCGGTCGTGTGTCAGGGCTGCCCGCCCGCTGTGCCCGGGGAGCCCTGTTGAAAATGCGGCTGCCTCTGCGTCTCTCGTCGTTGATGTGTGTGGTGCTCGAACTCCTGCGTCACCTCTGTGCACACTGAATGCGCCGGAGAAGGCGGGCACCGCAAGGTGAGGCCAACCGGAATTCGGGACGCTCTCGGCGCGGAAACGACATGGGATGAAGTCCCATGGCGCCCAACGGAAGGAGCAGACGCGCGCGCAACATCGCTTGCGCCCTGTCGACGTTCAGCTGCATCGCCAGAAGGGTGGCGCTGCTGAGACGCAGGGGGGTCTCGGACCTCGTACACATTCCTCGTCCGCACCTCGTCCATGTGCTTAGGCCTCTCGGCCACTCGAGCCTGAAGGGCGGGCGGCTCATCCGGCGGGAGACAACGTGCCTCAAGGGATTCCAGCGCCGGCAGCACCCACGGCGCGGCCGTGACCTTGGTCCCCCACTCCAAGTGCGTGAACTTCCGGTCGTCCCGCATGAGGTAATCGTTCGTGAAATAAGCGCGCCAAGACAAACACCGCTTATCCTCCATGAAAATGTAATGGACCGGCTTGGCATTCGGGTGCTCCATGCAGCGAAGCACGTGCATTGACCCCAGCCCCACGTAGGAGCATAGCGACCTCTCGATGTTCCTCGCATGGCCTCCTTCACGCTCCGAACCTGAACCAAAGTTTGACAGATCGGCATAGGCCGACGTGATCGCCTCCAGCAGGTTGGAAGACGTCGTCTGTCCCCCAAGAGGGAGGCGCCAGCCTTGGTTCCCACAATGTATGGTCTTGTTGTGCTTTCTCTCGACCTTGCCGGGGATACCTGGATGCGTCCGAAGCCGGAGACCTCGTTCACGGTTGCACACGCCAAGCTCATACACGACACGGCGGCCTCGAAAGCGATCCACGAACGTCACGCCAAACTTCACCATGAAGACGGTGAGGTTGCGGAGATCCCTCAAGGCCCTCACCTCCTCCACGGACAGAAACGTGTGCACTGAGGTGCCGGATAAGCGTGTGGCTCGCTGTACGGCATCCCAATCTGATCCCGATGGAGACGGAGGTGTCCTCGCGGGGGACGGAGACAGGCGCTGCGCCCGTGGCGGACCCGGAGGTGCAGAGGATACGTCTCGCGGGGAACGTGGCCGAGACCCACGTGGGACACGGATTGAGTTCGCCCATGAGCCAATGTTACTCAGAGCGGGCGACGACCCTCCACGAGGAGAGCCAGCAGGACTCAAGGGTCCAGCTGCTGTGGCGCAAATGAGCGAAGGCGACAACGCACGGGAATCGCCCGCAAGACCAACGTCGTGGGATGGTGGCGACGGCGTCGTTGAGTAGCCTCTGCTCGGCGGCGACCTCGCTCGCGTCGGCGCGGGCCTGCTGGCGGACCTGGCACGAGACGGTCCAGCGGTGGCCTGCGACGGCCCAGCAGCGGCCCGAGATGGCCCTGCGGCGGCCTGAGACGGCCCAGCGGCGGCCTGAGACGGCCCCGCCCCAGCAGCAGGCGCAGGTGGCTGCGTCAGGGCGCGCTTCGTGAGCCTGGTGTTCACCATGTTGCGGGGTGGCGGTGGCCTGCGTTCACCACCCGCGTCAATCGCCTCGTACCCCTGCTGCTCGGTGTTGACCGACTTGAGCATCCTCCGCATCTCTCCCAATTGTATGTACTCCAGGGCGGCTGCATTCTCGGCGAACACTCTACCGTGCCCACCAAGACCATCTTCCACCGGGTAGTACTTGGCGTTGGAATCCAGAGAGACGAGCTCCAAGGGTGGTCCTTCTTGGCCGTGTCGAGCATACTGCTGGAATATGCCTCTCGAGAGGGACTCCACGTCCACTGGGCAGAGATATCTAAGCAACTGGTACTGCCAGACACCGGTGCTCTCGTACCCGTGAGGGAGTTGGAGCTCTTGCAGCAACTCCTCGCCATTCTCGACGAACGCGTGCTCCAACGTACAGCCCATCAAGTCGAGGTACTGCGTGGCTGTGTCCGGCTGGACACAGAAGGCGTTCTCCTTCAGATCCCACATGAGGGTCCCAGTGACCTCACCACTGGGGTACTTGAGCAATGCCTGGACCTTGTCCTGCAGCTTCTGGATCGGGGTGAAGTCGAGCCTTGAAATGTCTCTCGGCCTGGGCATGACGACGTTGTGCTTGCTGGCAGAGGACGGTACGTGCGTCATGTAGCTGCCGCCGAGTACCCAGCGGTCCGTCTCCTCGTCATGCTGCAGCTTTTGATCCACGTGCAGCCAGTTGGGGAACATCAGCTGGTCGATTGTCACCCACTGCTGCTCGCGACACCGGGTGAACTCCACGCAGACATGATCTCGGGAAGGTCGAGCCGGCATGTCCTGGGCTGGGCTCTGGAGGATGCGGCAGAGACGCGCGATGCGGCTCCGGTCCAGACACAGTCTCTGATCCGCCCAGTTGTAGTCGAGAGGCGGACGAATCCCGGTGACCTGGTCCTCAGCGAACCACTGTGCGCGCCCACCCTTCCAAGGGCTCGGCTCATCGTAAAACTGTGCGAGCACGCCCTCTGATGCTGTCTGCACGGCAGTTGCCAGTGGCGCCAGGGCACTCCTCCGGCGAATGCTCATCGGGGCTGTCCAAAGGCGATTCTGCGCCTGCAGCTCTGCGTGCGTGCTGACGCAAGGCCGTGGGAGTTCACCAGGCTCTCTCGCCGAAGGCGCTGGTGACGCCAATGATGATTCCACGTCGTCGTCAATGTGCTCGGAACGCTGGCCAGAAGCAGCGAACCTCTCCCCCCTCACGCTCGGAGGTGAGTGCCTTAACCATTCGCACTCCAATCCTTGCCCAAAGATCTCCGACATCAAGCACACCGTAGGATCCACCCGTCTGGGCAGGTCGGGACGTCTGGGTGGTGTCATGTCTACCAACGGAAGCACCACCTGAGTATCCATGCCCAGAATCGTCGGCGCATGTGACACGGCCACACCACTCCCAAGCTTGATGTCAATCATCAAGGAGTTCTTCAGCGGCCCAGTACCTATCAGCAGGTCCCAAGAGTTCTCGGGCTCGAAGGTCACGAAGGCGTAAAGCCGATGAAGTGTCATGTGCGGTGTGCCTGCAGCCAGTATGACGTCCACATGGCAGTAATGCGTGAACTTCGTGGGGCTGTTGTCACACCTGGTGACCTTGGCACCGGTGCTGGCCTCATACACCGTAAGGCCCAGTCGCCTCACGACCGCGATGGAGATGATGTTACAGTTGGCGCCGGTGTCCATGAGGATCGCCCGATAAAGCATGAGCTCGCCCCCAGATGAAACCAGCGCCAGGCCCTCATACAGAGTGGCATTCTGCAACTTGCAGATGGGCTGAACCTGTGTCATCAGCAGTGCCTGCTCGTCGGTCAGGTGCTGCTTCATCTTTTCTCTCAGTGAGTCGTAGGCACGGGTCTTGATGGTGCCGGCCCGGACATGTCCATGGTCACTGAAGTCGACCACCCCCAGATCACTCACACAAGCAGCGGCTGCACATCGGGCGGTGACACTGTCGACAACGTCGTCGGGCATCTCATCCAGCGGCAACTCCTCGTCCCTCTGGCATCCTGCGCTCTCGGCTTCCACTTCAATCCCTTGCGCCACCGTAGCGTGCACGTCCTCGAGCTCGTGTTCGTTGACCTCGGTGGGCTGCTCAGCTGCGTTCTTCTGCTCATCGTTCATGAGCTCCTCCAGGGCCAGGAGGTTCTCGATGTCCTTTGGGACGTCAATGGCGTGCTGGGATATCAAGATTGCTGCAATCTGTGAGCAAGCTCGCATGGAGCTGCGGAGGTTGGACGCCAGCAGGTGGAACTTCCTGCTGAGGATGTTCGGCGGGATGGCCCTGGGTACCTGAGCAGCTTTGTCGAACTCTTCAGGCGTCTTGACCTTGAAGCTCTGCATCTTCTGAGTGCTTCCCAGGGCAACTGCAGCCCTGGCCTGGAACTCTGGTGCATGGCTGGCACCAGCACCGCCACTGCCCCCCAGTTCCTCCCCCACGAGGCAGTCTTGATTGTCCTCCTCGTACTCCGCCTGCTGGTTGAAGTTGGAGTCGTACTCGGGCACGTCATCGCCATCCTCTGACTGAGCTTGCGCCTCAACGCCCTTGCCACCCGTGGCCGGCACTCCTGGCTGTAGACCCGTCAACTCTGCGGCGAGCTTCTCCTTCACCTCAGCGCTGGCTGCCACCTGCTGCGGCTGCTGCGGCTTCTGCTTGGACTCCGGCAGCTTGAGCCACTCCTTCGTGGTGATACCCATCTTGTGGTGATCGAAGCGGTGGGCGATGTTGTAGGCGCGCATCTGAGCATTCTTGACCTCGTTCGGCCACTTCGAGTTCTGGCGATTCTTGTGGAAGTTGTGGGGTACCTTGGCCTCCCGACACCCAGTATAGCAGCGCTCTGGCGAATGGGGCAACTTCGTGAAGCAGTACTAGCATTCGAACTGCTTCGAGGTGTCAGGTGGCGGCACCTTGCCATAAGTGGGCTTCTGCCTCTCCGCATTGTTCGCCTCCCTTGTAGGCCTCCTCGCGCCATCACCACCAGACTGAGCTGGCTCCTTCTTTTTGGGGTCCCTGCGTTTGTCCCCAGTTTTGTGGGAGGAGCCAGAACGCCTCATGGAGGACACCAACTCAGAGAGGTCAAGCCCCAGCATCCTGGCTTCGTAGCAGGAATACACGCAAGTCAGTCTGCGTACGAGTTCCTGCTGAAGCGTCAGGGCCCATGCTTCTGCATCGTTCTTCAACTTATCCTGCACCTCCACGATGACCTCCAGGTCCTCCCAGGTGATGACCCTGCTGGGTGCAGGATGGCTGACTCGCAGCTGCTCCGATACGCGATCTCGGTACTCCTTGATGCGCAGACCCTTGATGCACTCCTCAACGTCCTGTCTGACGATGGAGTCCCCCACTGACTTGCCAGCGTTGAGCGCCGCTTCCCTGCGTCGGCAGCTTTTCACGTAAGCGAGGCCATCCTGCTCGGCGGTCTGCGACTTGGCGACCAGCAGGTCCTCCTTCTCCTTGGTGCCCTTCAGCAGGAACTTGGCCTCGAGCTCTGCAATGAACGCCCTCAAGGCCCAAAAATAGTGAGAGTCCTCCGTGCCATCCGGCCCTGTGAGACCCTTGGTGGAAGTTGCTTCCTCCTCCCACTCGTTAGACAGCTCAACCCTCAGCATCACTATCCTCGAACTTCTTGCAGACTGCACATGTTGCCCCTGGCGCCAGCTCATGGAAAGGAGGTTGTGCGCAGCGCACTGAGCCCTGGTAAGAGTCCCTCGTAGTGAGGTCCTTCAAGACGTGACATGCATGGGAGGCCATAAGGCCATTCTTCATGTATGAAGCGCACCACCAATCATAGGCGACTGAGGTGGCATGATCTGCGAGAAAACACTGTCAGCAAACAGACAGGTCAAACAGGAAGCACTACAACGCTCAGGGTTTCGCACTCTCAGAACCTCTCTCAACATACAGAAGATATAATATATATAGTTCTAGTATGCTGAGTGTGATGCGAAATGAGCTAGCTAGTGTGCTCTGTCTCATGTGACAACCGAACTCGATCACAGGAGATGACAATCAGGTCAGTGAAGTAGTCAGAGGTGTCGAGCCGTATCGGTGAAGACAGCGGTCAGGTCGAGTCGGTGATGACTGCGGTCATGACGGGTCGGTGATGACAACTCTGATGACTGAGCTCGGACTGAATGTCAACTCCAGCACACCACCTCGAGTGAGGTGGTCAGACCAATAACCAATCAAACCAAGATACATGCCACTAATCCAGTGCCAGAACCAAAATCCAGAAAGATGATGGAAATGGTGGAACTGCAGTCACACCGTGTCAGGGCTGAAAACCCCGAAAAGCTGGTCCGTAGACCTAACGTCCTGACACGGTCAGTAATCTGTTCCTGGTGCCACCCTGCTGTCGGGGGAATAGTGATGTGTCATGTCTCTGGAGGTCCACACACCGTGGCTGCAAGCTATCCGGGGTGCTTCGTCAGGGGTAGGATTAGAAGTGCCGAAGCAGGTCCAAATCCGCCCGTCACCGGTAAGACTTACTGCAGAGGGAGAATGAAGGAAGAGATCATGACTGACAGCAGCGGTGGCTCTCACGGTCGGAACAGACACTGTAGTGATACTGTGACTAATGCAGTGCAGCTGATATCATAGAGTGAGCTCGGAATATCAATGTATCCATATGCACAAATGCATCAATGAATGCCATGTCATTTTCTATCTAGTACAGTGATTCAGATTCTAAGGAAACAGTAACTAACATAAAGTAACTAGCTAGTAAGTTTGAATATAAGCCAGTACCTGCAAAGCACAGTCAGCTACACAAACAACCCAAAACAGGAAAGCAGGAAAACAAGGTACTCACAGTCAGATCATGCTGCTGCTTTCTGAGTACCAGTAAATCATTTCTGAATAACTGCAGCCTGAGCCTTGCCCATGGCCATATATTGCTGGAACATCTGGATAAAGTAGGGCTGCATGTCCTTGACTGGAGGAACTGGTTTTGTATAAGGGTCTGCCAGGTTCCGAGGTGATGGGACTCTGGCACACCGAATCCAGTTCAATCTGACAAAGTCTCGGAGAACATGAAATCTGATAATCACATGCTTCACCTTCTCGGAGAGGAGGTGATGCTCAATAATAGATCTGCATGCATCATTATCCAGTAGTAGAGGAATAGGTAACTCCAGGCGGGGCTGAGCTGAAGCTGTACTGATATACTCTCTGTTTTGGTTGTTCTGGAATCTGAGGGGATTGATTTCATCTGTACTGAGCTCATCAGGAATTGTAGGAGAGTTTGGGCGAACTGAGGTCAGGCCGTCTGCTGGCTTGTTTTGTTTTTCAAGCAGACGCCTGAGCACTGAGGATGTCTGGAGAGAAGGCATGTCAAAGTGAATATCTGTAGCTGCTCTGTCAAGGTACTGAATAGCGTGGTCAAGATCGGAATCAAGGGGCTGCTGGGTATCAATACGGTGAGTAATAGAACCAAATATCTCAGTGAGCATAAACATCAGTGACACCAACCGCTGAGCTGCCGTACTGGCTGCAACATACTCTGACCCAGTGGAGGAGACCTCAGTAATGGTCTGTCTCCCTGAGTGCCACTGCAAGATCATACCAGCCAGAAATATCACGGAGCCAGAATAGGACCGAGCATCATTCTCTAAGTCCCTGGCTAGGTCAGCATCTGAATAACAGAACATGGTGATGACCTTGACCGGAGTCTCGGGATAGTAGAATGCCAGAGAATAGTGAGCCGTGCTGTCCATATACTGCGCAATTCTGATAAGAGCCTTCATAGACTCCTCAGAAGGGCATGATACAAACTGAGCCAGATAGATTACAGGATAGTAGCAATCAGGTCGTGAGCCACGGGCCAGCCATAGCAGTGAGCCGAGGATAGATCTGTAGCTGGGAACAAGGGACAGGTCTGGATCTGCTGGTTTCTTGATGATGAGCTTCGGGTCCATAGGAGTCCTGTAGGAATGAGCTGTGATGTTGTTGTTGGCCATCAAGTCCTTGATCTGTCTGGACTGGCAAAGGTAGATACCAAGCTGATCCTGCCTGACTCGCATCTGGAGAACCGAGGTGACCTCTCCGAGATGCTTAGCCAGAAACCTGGCTCTGAATGCTGCCCAAAAAGCATCCTCAAGCTCTGTACTGGCGACCAGTATGAAGTCATCTACATAGACAACACACATGGCCTTGACCAAATCAGTGTAGATGAAATATATACAGTCATCATGAGAGGACTGTCTGAATGTCACATCGCCGAACATAAAGCTGAGCATGAATATCTTAACCAGTCTCTGCCAGGAAGCACCAGCCACCTTAAGGCCATACAGTGCATAGTACAGTAAAGCACCACCGAACCCCTGATAGGTGTAACCAGCTGGAAATGATACCCATACTGGAACATCCAGCTTAGCATTCATAAAGGCCTGGGAGACATCGAAGTGGCTCATCTTCAGACTGAAGATGCTGCCGAAGATGAAGGCCAGTCTGAAGGCATAAAGCTGAGGTGTGGTACAGGTGGTCTCCCACGGAAGGTAGCCGTATGTCTGCTTACCATTAGCACACAGTCTGGTTTTGAAGATCTGCCGTGTGCCGGATGGTGCTGAGGGGTCTGGTTTGAAGGGTCTGGAAAACACAAAGAGAGTGGTCAGGCCTTTGGTACCCGAGGGAAGGTGCCCCGGGACCATTTTATTGTCGGCGGCCAGACCAGCCACTTCGGCATCCATAGCCTCCTGCCACTGAACTGCTTCTGGGGTGGAAAGTGCCTGCTTGACACCATGGACTGGTTTGAGCTGGGGTGCAGAAATATTGAACATGTGCACCACCAACTCTCTGGGTCCTGATCTGATGAAACTGTCAGCTGAGGTGTACTGCTGTGGAATGTACTCGGGGCGGACATCTCTGCTGGGATCATCGGAGAAGGGAAGGAAGGCGGCGGCATGGGTGGACGGAAAGCTGACGAGGGCAGCAGGAAGGTCCATGTGCCAACCATAGGTAGACTCGGGAGTAGGCTCAAATATTACACCATAAGGTGTGCTGCTGCCTCTATCGGTGGAGATAATGATAGCACCATATGACGGGTGCCTGCGGCTCTCTCGGGCTCTGACAACTGTCCAGATCGGATAGTGCTCATTGACCGAGACGGTCTTCCTATAGTGTGCGACATACACCAGCAGGTGTCTGTAGTGTGTACCGTCGGGTGTGGACTTGACATAGTGTACCACGTCAGTCCAAGTATTGTCCCTCGACGGAACAGAGAGAAGCACACAGCCGTAAGACTGTCGGTCGGAAGTGCAGTAGTATGAGCTGATCCCGATGATGCTGGAATAAGTACAGTCGAGTGTCTCTGAGAAGGGAGATGGCCTGATAAAGGTAGCATCAACCTGTCTGTCAGCTGCCATAGTGTCTGGAAATGCTGACATAGATCTGCCCAGGTGCTCATAAGTAGGTATCCAGTGTGGCTTGCCCACAAGGTGTACTGTGCCGTCGGTGGTATCTAGGATTTTGTAGGCATTAGAGCCCATAGAGATACCAACCATACGGCCTGCCCATGATCTGTTCTGAAGTTTTGATGAGATGCCTGGCTGTCTGCTGTTTCTCTGCTGACTGTCCATAACCACATAGCAGTGTGCACCAAATGCACGGAGACGACGGTACTGAAAGTGATGACCTGTCATAGTGTGGATAGGAGTAGTCACCACTTCCTTGTGTGGTGTAATGGTCCACAACAAGGCACCATGCTTAGCCGCAAGCGGCCAGTAGCTGAGGTCGAGTCCAGAAGCTGTAAGGATGGATCGGATCATACGGGACAGGATGCCAGTGACATTCTCCGCATAAGGATTGTCCGTATGGACTGTGGGAGAAGAGGTCTGGTGGATAATGCCATGCTGCTGATAGGCTGCCCGGCATTTGGCATCTGCCATCTCAGGTGCACAATCAGTCCTCAGCACCATCTCGGAGTCTGAGACTGTAGAGGTGGACACGAATAGCTCATCAATGCCGTAGGAGAGGGATCTGGTATAGCCAATGAATCTCAGGAGACATACGTAGTAGTCTGCCTTAGAGGCAACGGTAAACACAAATAGGTATCTGGTGGAGATGTCAATGAAGTGGATACGGTATCTGTGCCCATTGTAGCCAATGGGTGAGATGGGGCCTGTCATGTCTGAGGCCCATTTCCGGGCTGGCTGTTGCTGACTGGTACGGAGTCGGTCTCTGCTCGGGGCTGGTTTCTGTTTGAGGCCCGTCGTAGCACAGACTGCACACCACTGAGAGCAAGTGGTAAGTGAAGCAAGAGCTGCTCTGGAACACTGTGGTCTGCCCAAGTCTACCCCTGGCATATCGTAGAGACGGAGGATACGGGTCATCGAAGCATGCCCGAGAGCATCATGCAGCTCAACAGGAGGACTGACCCTGATCGGGGTATGGCGGTCTCGGTAGAGGATGCAGATGGGAAAGGGTGTGCCATCGATGAAGACCCGACCAGGTCCACCGTCAGAACCAGCTGGGGTGAGAGGGTGTGTAGAGGTGTACGTGTGTTTCCCAAGATAGCTGAATAACCCCGTAGTACCAGTGGGCCAGATATGTAATACCTCCATAGTACAGGTCTTATGCCAGATCCGGTGGGATGGCATATAGGGAACTATCCAGAAATATACAGTATTATGAGGGTCCAGAGGAAAGTCAGCATTGCCTTTAGTGAAAAGGCGGTCCAGAATAGATATAGAGAATGGCGGATTAGCATAGACGTAATGACCAGTCAACTGGATGGAGAAGATACTGTTCTGACTGTGATAGTGCTGCAGAGCAGGGTGATTATTACCCTCTCCGACTGGGAGAGAGTCGCCGAACATGGAGATGTCAAAGGCTGGTTCCCCCAGCTCGGCCGTAGCCGTAGGAGACCCATGAGTAGTAGCCCAGGCACTGTACTGACTGTTGGACCACATCCAGTCGGATGGGTCCCCTGATCTGTGTTTCTTCTTATTGCCCTGAAAGGCCTGAAAGCTGACATCTGCTGACTCTGGCTCTGCCCAAAGGTAGTCTGTGCCATCATCAATGATAGAGTATGTCCGACCAGAGTCAAGATGGGTATATGTCATACTGATGAAGTCAGGTGATGAGAAACCCTCCCGGAGCATAACTCGGGTTGACAGGAGAGTTTTGGCGCCGTGTTTGAAATGGCAGCCAGGAATATAACGCACCCGTTCTCCCGTCCTAAGCATCCCGTCCTAAGCGCTCGACGGTCGCGACAGCTCGCGATCCTGAATCTGACCTGCTCGTCGGTTTTCTGAATTACAGAGCTCCGCGATTTAATCCGGCATTTCCAGCATTTTTAATGCCGCGGTAAATTCGGCCGCCATTCGTTTTTCCGTAAAATCTGTCATACTGAGACACATTACGTCTGTATGATAGCGCTTGACACACACTCGTGTTACCAGTGAGACACTTTACGTCCAGAGACACTTTACGTATGTTAATGAAGGGAAAGGGAAAGGCAAAGGGTTTAAGATTTAGCGGCAGTAGGAATAGTTTTCAGAAGCATATGAAAAGTATTCTAGTGCTTCTGAAAACTATTCCTACTTCTTCCATATCCTAAACCCTTTGCCTTGCCTTTTACTGCTGCACGCGACCGGCAAGCATCTTTGAAACTTCCGAGTTTCAAAGATGCGTTTTGTATTTTGGGTGCACCCTAAAATTACAAAATTCAAATTAAGTGTTGAATATTCATTATAATATGAGTTACCATGCGAGGTTGCGAAGGCATCGGGACAGAATCTACGAAACTGTCCTATGCCTTTGCCTTTGGGTTTGGGTTCGAACGTACCCAAACCCAAAGATGGCAAACAGCCGAGGGCTTCCCGTGCGTCCTAGCGCACGAAACTTGGCACAAATACTGCCAAGATACATATCTTTAGGTTACCTGAAGCTCGAGGCTTCAAGTTACTTGTGCGCGAAACGCGCATTTTGTTTCTAAGGCAGATGTTTTGGGTTTGGGTTCGAACCCAAACCCAAAGATGCCAAACAGCCGAGGGCTTCCCATGCGTCCTAGAGCACGAAACTTGGCCCAAATACTGCCAAGATACTTATCTGTAAGTATTCGGGGTGTGAGGACTGAACCAGTCTCACAGGTATGTAAGCAAATGTTCACTTACAGGTAATATGATGCCATGATCATAGGATGTACAGACAGTACATGGATAATGTCGGATACAATGTAGGCAAGGAACCTAGTTCAGTCCTACAAAGAAATACATTGCTGTAAGCATGGTATTATCGGAATCGGATCTTTTTGATTACTCTTTTGGTCAAGTTGCCTAACAGCCACAGAGGTGGCTGCCATGTACGACAAATTTAAACTCAACGCCGAGAGCTTGCACAGCTCTCTACTTAAGGTAACTCGTCCTTACCATGCCATGTGTTCATGTGTTCAGTCATTTGCTGACTGCAACAACCAATCAGCTGGGATCTGTCATCAGTACTTAAATGTTTCTGATTGTCACCTCCCAAGTCTCTCATTTGAATACTCACAGATCTGCTGATATGACTGTATAACTGAGGTCCTCCTCGATTCCCTCCAGTTATGTTCGACTGATCGAAAAACATCGAATCCTAAATGGTATCCCACCAATTCTCTCAAGTCTGATCTGCTGTAGGCAGGTGCAGATATTCAAATGTCACATTTGAGTCAGTCACTTCTGTCGGTCACCTTTGTTGTCAATTCTGCCAGTCACCTGTGTCATTCGGTCATGCTGGTGACTGTCATCATTTCCGGTTGGTGACTGTCATCGTTTCTGTCACTCGTCATTCTGACACGCCTGTCTCTCGTACTGACTCGTGATGTACCCTAGTACAACTCTCCCCCCTTTTAGGCGCGCCTACGTCCTCGCTAGGCTGTCCGGCCCGTATATACATTGTCTGAGGTTTGAGCATGCACTTGTGACAAGAGTCGAGCTACTAAGCTCTCGGTTCTTGGGTTCCGTGCCCCCCAGTCCTCGGGTCTGGGTCCCCTTCTGCTTGCTAGGTTTTTCCAAAGGCCCTCACCGCCTCACGCTGCCAACGCTCAGACAGATTGGTACGATGGTAATTCCCCAGCTTGCAGGTCTTCTGCAATCTCTGCGCCCCGAAGCTAGCAGGCCTCGGTATCTTGCGGCTCCGTCGCGTACGGGTAGTATTCTCAGAAGTCCTCCAGTGACCAAGTCGTGGTCACCAACCAATCAGAAACACGAGTCTGGCGGAAATGCGATGGTCGTCTACAAAGGGGACACGTGCCGGCAAGATCCAACCACGCAAGGATACAATGCCAATGGCATATGCCCCGTCCTGTCCAGCACCTACATGGAAGAAGAGCGGAGACACAGTTTTGCCACAGCGGCACGGTTGCGGCACATAGCAGGCAGCATGAAACATCTGCAGGGACTCGTTGATGCATCTCCAGAGGTGAAAAGAGCTCGTCGATGCAGAGTTGGCGAGTCCTTTGCGTTGTGGGCCGTTGAAGCAAAGAACTTGCGCTGTGGGCTGCTGCTGGGCCACCAGACTTCGCGTCGGGCTGCACGTGCTGGACTGTTTGCAGAGTAGCACTCGCGCCTGCGTCGTGGGCTGCTGAGGCATCAGCCATCGCGCTGGGGTGCACGTGCTGGGCTGCCCGCGGAGCATCGCTTGCACCTGCATTCTGGGTTGCTGAGCCATCAACCATTGCGTCGGGCTGCTCGTGCTGAGCTGTCTGCGGAGCACCGATGCTGGGGCAGCTCGCTGCCGTGGGCGGCCGCAGCTCAGCGCCGCTGCTAAGGGGGCAGCTCGCTGCCGTGGGCGGCCGCGGCTCAGTGCCGCTGCTGGGGCAGCTCGCTGCCGTGGGCGGCCGCAGCTCAGCGCCGCTGCTGGGGCAGCTCGCTGCCGTGGGCGGCCGCAGCTCAGCGCCGCTGTTGCGGGGGCAGCTCGCTGCCGTGGGCGGCCGCAGCTCAGCGCCGCTGCTGGGGCAGCTCGCTGCCGTGGGCGGTCGCCGCTCAGCGCCGCTGCTGCGGGGGCAGCTCACTGCTGTGGGCGGCTGCAGCTCAGCGCCGCTGGTGGGGCAGCTCGCTGCCGTGGGCGGCCGCAGCTCAGCGCCGCTGCTGGGGCAGCTTGCTGCCGTGGGCGGCCGCAGCTCAACGCCGCTGCTGCGGGGGCAGCTCCCTGCCGTGGGCGGCCGCAGCTCAGCGCCGCTGCTGGGGCAGCTCGCTGCCGTGGGCGGCCGCAGCTCAGCGCCGCTGCTGCGGGGGCAGCTCGCTGCCGTGGGCGGCCGCGGCTCAGCGCCGCTGCTGGGGCAGCTCGCTGCCGTGATGAGCGGCTGCGGCTCCGTGCTGCTGCTGGGGCAGCTCTCTGCCGTGGGCGGCCGCAGCTCGCGCCGCTGGTGGGGCATCTTGCTGTCGTGGGCGGCCGCATCAAAATTGGCTCCGGTTCCATCGGGTACCATTTGCCATTTGGGTAGAGGAAGTCCTCATACGTCCACCCAAAAGCCGCATCCATCGCACAGCAGTCAAGCGCCTCCGGCGTACTCCCTTGCGATAGTCCGCAAGTCGCGGGAGCACTGAGGCTGTGGGCCGCCGGGGCCGTGCTGCTGCAGTCTGCTGGGGCAGTATGGCTGGGGGCAGTTGATGAGGCAACACCTTTGTTGCAGGCTGCTGATGCAGCAAGACTGTGTTGGGCTGCTAGGGCAGCAAGGCCGTGAGCAGTTGAAACAGCACCGGCGTAGGCAGTTGAGGCTGCAAGACTGTGATCTGCTGGGTCAGCACGGCCATGGGCAGCTAAGATGACACCGCTGCAGGCTTCTACTGGGGCTGCAAGGCTGTGAGCTGTTGAGTAAGCAAGGCCGTGGGCGGCTAAGACAGTATCACCGCAGGCTGCTGGAGCTGCAGGGCCATAATAAGTTACTGAGTCAACAAGGCTCTCTGTCGTGGGCGGCCGCAGGACCGCGCTGCTGATAGGACAGCTCACTGCCGTGGGCAGCTGCAACAAGAGCTCCATGCCGCTGCTGGGGCAGCTCGCTGCCATGGGCAGCTGCAGCTCCGTGCTGCTGCTGAGGCAGCTCTCTGCCGTGGGCAGCTGCAACTCTGTGCCGCTGATGGGGCAGCTTGCTGCCGTAGGCATCTGCAACAAAAGCTCCGCGCTGCTGCTACGTAGGGCAGCTCGCTGCCGTGGACAGCTGCAGCTCCGCGCCGCTGCTAGGGCAGCTCACTGCCGTGGACAGTTGCAGCTCCGTGCTGATGCTGGGGCAGCTATCTCCCGTGGGCAGCTGCAGCTCCGCACCGCTACTGGGACACCTCACTGTTGTGGACAGCTGCAGCTGTGGCAGCGCGGGTGCTAGCTGCTGAGGCAGCGCCTGCGTCGGCAGTGGGGGCAGCGCCTGCCTTGGCAGCGAGGGCAGCGCCTGCGTGGGCTGCTCGTGGGGCAGCGCCGGTGTGAGCTGCTCGTGCGGCAATGCCGGTGTGAGCTGCTCGGGGGGCAGCGCCAGCGCGGGCTGCTCGTGCGGCAGCCCCGGTGTGGGCTGCTCATGGGGCAGCGCAAGCGTGGGC
>LGRX02028980.1:0-18332 GCA_001247695.2 Cymbomonas tetramitiformis | reverse complement strand
CACCCAAAAGCCGCATCCATCGCACAGCAGTCAAGCGCCTCCGGCGTACTCCCTTGCGATAGTCCGCAAGTCGCGGGAGCACTGAGGCTGTGGGCCGCCGGGGCCGTGCTGCTGCAGTCTGCTGGGGCAGTATGGCTGGGGGCAGTTGATGAGGCAACACCTTTGTTGCAGGCTGCTGATGCAGCAAGACTGTGTTGGGCTGCTAGGGCAGCAAGGCCGTGAGCAGTTGAAACAGCACCGGCGTAGGCAGTTGAGGCTGCAAGACTGAGAACTGCTGGGTCAGCACGGCCATGGGCAGCTAAGATGACACCGCTGCAGGCTTCTTCTGGGGCTGCAAGGCTGTGAGCTGTTGAGTAAGCAAGGCCGTGGGCAGCTAAGACAGTATCACCGCAGGCTGCTGGGGCTGCAGGGCCATAATAAGTTACTGAGTCAACAAGGCTCTCTGTCGTGGGCGGCCGCAGGACCGCGCTGCTGATAGGACAGCTCACTGCCGTGGGCAGCTGCAACAAGAGCTCCACGCCGCTGCTGGGGCAGCTCGCTGCCATGGGCAGCTGCAGCTCCGTGCTGCTGCTGAGGCAGCTCTCTGCCGTGGGCAGCTGCAACTCTGTGCCGCTGATGGGGCAGCTTGCTGCCGTAGGCATCTGCAACAAAAGCTCCGCGCTGCTGCTAGGGCAGCTCGCTGCCGTGGACAGCTGCAGCTCCGCGCCGCTGCTAGGGTAGCTCACTGCCGTGGACAGTTGCAGCTCCGTGCTGATGCTGGGGCAGCTATCTCCCGTGGGCAGCTGCAGCTCCGCACCGCTACTGGGACACCTCACTGCTGTGGATAGCCGCAGCTGTGGCAGCGCGGGTGCTAGCTGCTGAGGCAGCGCCTGCGTCGGCAGTGGGGGCAGCGCCTGCCTTGGCAGCGAGGGCAGCGCCTGCGTGGGCTGCTCGTGGGGCAGCGCCGGTGTGAGCTGCTCGTGCGGCAATGCCGGTGTGAGCTGCTCGTGGGGCAGCGCCAGCGCGGGCTGCTCGTGCGGCAGCCCCGGTGTGGGCTGCTCATGGGGCAGCGCAAGCGTGGGCTGCTCGTGCAACAGCTCCGGCGTGGGCTGCTCGTGCGGCAACTCCGGTGTGGGCTGCGCCTGCATCGGCAGCGAGGGCAGCGCCTGCATCGGCAGCGGGGGCAGCACCTGCGTCGGCCACGGGGACAGCGCTTGCGTCGCCAGCAGGGGCAACACCTTGGCCATGCAGCCTGCAGCCATGCAGCCAGGGGGCACCTTGCCAGGCTGCCGGGGCTGCACCTCAACTCTGCAGCCATCAGCCATGCAGCCATGGGGCACCTCGCCGGGCTGCAAGGGCAGCGCCTTGGCCATGCAGCCTTCAGCCATGCAGCCATGGGACCCCTCGCCGGTCTGCAGGGACTGCTTCTTGGTCATGCCTGGCTGCCGGGGCTGCACCTCAACTCTGCAACCATCAGCCATGCTGCCATGGGGCACCTCGCCGGGTTGTGGGGACTGCGTCTTGGCCATGCAGCCTTCAGCCATGCATCCATGGGACACCTCGCCGGTCTGCAGGGGCTGCTTCTTGGCCATGCCTGGCTGCCGGGGCTGAGCCTCAGATGTACAGCCTCTAGACATAGGCATTGTGCCAGTCTGCGGACGCTGATCCTCGGGCGGCCAGCCGATGGGTGCGTAAGGCTGCTGAGGAAGCGCCTGCGTCGGCAGAGGGGGCAGCGCCTGCCTCGGCAGCGAAGGCAGCGCATGCGTGGGCTGCTCATCGGGCAGCGCCGGTGTGGGCTGACGGGGCAGCACCTGCGTGGGCTGCTGGGTCAGCTCCGAAGTGGACTGATGTGGCAGCACCGGCGTGGGCTGCTGGGGCAGCTCGCTGCCGTGGACAGCTGCAGCTCCGCGCCGCCGCTGGGGCAGCTCACTACCGTGGGCAGCTGCAGCTCCGCGCCGCTGCTGGGGCAGCTGAATGCCGGTGACAGCTGCAGCTCCGCGCCGCTGCTGGGGCGGCTCAATGCCGGTGGCGGCTGCAGCTCCGTGCCGCTGCTGGGGCAATTCGCTGCCGTGGTCAGCTGCAGCTCCGCGCTGCCACTGGGGCAGCTCGCTGCCGTGGGCGGCCACATCTCCACACGGCTGCTTGGACAGCTGAATGCCGGTGGCAGCTGCAGCTCCGTGCCGCTGCTAGGGCAGCTCGCTGCCGCGGACAGCTGCAGCTCCGTGCTGCTGCTGGGGCAGCTCCAGTGATGACTGCTGTGGCAGCACGGGCATTGGCTGCTGGGGCAGCTCGCTGCCGTGGACAGCTGCAGTTCCGCGTTGCTGCTGGGGCCGCTCACTACCGTGGTCAGCTGCAGCTCCGCGCCGCCGCTGGGAGAGCTTGCTGCCGGTGGCAGCTGCAGCTCCGCGCCGCTGCTGGGGCGGCTCAATGCCGGTGGCAGCTGCAGCTCCGTGCTGCTGCTGAGGCAGCTCGCTGTCGTGGGCGGCCTCAATTCCGCGCTGCTGCTGGGCCAGCTCGCTGCCGTGGTCAGCTGCAGGTCCGCACCGCCGCTGGGGCAGCTTGCTGCCGGTGGCAGCTGCAGCTCCGCGCCGTTGTTGGGGCGGCTTAATGCCGGTGGCAGCTGCAGCTCCGTGTTGCTGTTGGGGCGGTTCAATGCCGGTGGCAGCTGCAGCTCCGTGCTGCTGCTGGGGCAGCTCGCTGCCGTGGGCGGCCTCAGTTCCGCGCTGCTGCTGGACCAGCTCGCTGCCGTGGTCAGCTGCAGCTCCGCGCCGCCGCCGGGGCAGCTCACTACCGTGGGCAGCTGCAGCTCCGTGCTGCTGTTGGGGCCGCTCACTACTGTGGGCAGCTGCAGCTCCGCGCTGCCGCTGGGGCAGTGCAGGTGCTAACTGCTGAGGCAGCGCCTGCGTCGGCAGCGGGGGCAGCGCCTGCATTGGCAGCGAAGGCAGCGCATGCGTGGGCTGCCCATGGAGCAGCTTCGGTGCGGGCCGACGGGGCAGCACCTGCGTGGGCCGCTGGGCCAGCTCCGAAGCGGGCCGCTGTGCCAGCACCGGCATGGGCTGCCCATGGAGCAGCTCCGGTGCGGGCTGACGGGGCAGCACCTGCGTGGGCCGCTGGGTCAGCTCCGAAGTGGGCCGCTGTGGCAGCACCGGCGTGGGCCGCTCATGGGGCAGCTCCGGTGTGGGCTGCTCGTGGGGCAGCGCCGGTGCTAGCTGTTGAGGCAGCGCCTGCGTCGGCTGCGTCGACCGCGGGAGCAGCGCCTGCCGGGGCCGCTCGTGGGGCAGCGGCTGCGTCGCCCGCGGGAGCAGCTCCTGCCGGGGCCGCGCGTGGGGCAGCGCCGGTGCTAGCTGCTGAGGCAGCGCCTGCGTCGGCTGCGTCGACCGCGGGGGCAGCGGTTGCGTCGGCCTCGGGTCGCTTTGCACCATTCGGACATGCACACCATGCATGTTAGCAACAGCGGAAGGCCCTCCCAGAGGTAATGCTACGGACGCCGCCGCCGCGCAAGCGATGTTCTCATCAACGCGATCCCAGAACACATCATCGTCATCCTCCTCCTGTGAGTCCGGCGATTCCTCAAGAATCGCATCCACTGCAGCCCAGAAAGCATCGTCTTCCATAGCCGACAACTCGGATGAAGTTGCGGACAGTAGCACCCCTCTGGGTGGCGCCGCAATATCCGGAGCAGAAATACGTGATGCTGTTGGATCATCAGGCGGACAGCCGATGGATGCTGCGCAAGACTGCTGAGACAGCTCCGGAGCGGGCTGCTTGTGCGACAGCGCCGGCGTGGGCTGCTCGTGGGGCAGCACCGGTGTGGACTGACGGGGCAGCACCTGCGCTGGCTGCTGGGTCAGCTCCGAAGTGGGCTGCTGTAGCTCCGGCAGCAGCTCCAGCGTAGGCATCTCGTGCGGCAGCACCGGTGTGGGCTGCTCGTGGGGCAGCACCGGTGTGGGCTGACGGGGCAGCACCTGCGCTGGCTGCTGGGTCAGCTCCGAAGTGGGTTGCTTGTGCGACAGCGCCGGCGTGGGCTGCTCGTGGGGCAGCACCGGTGTGGGCTGACGGGGCAGCACCTGCGCTGGCTGCTGGGTCAGCTCCGAAGTGGGCTGATTGTGCGACAGCGCCGGCGTGGGCTGCTCGTGGGGCAGCACCGGTGTGGGCTGACGGGGCAGCACCTGCGCTGGCTGCTGGGTCAGCTCCGAAGTGGGCTGCTGTGGCAGCTCCGGTGATGGCTGGGGCTCTGTGCTGCTGCTGAGGCAGCTTGCTGCTGTGGGCTGCTGCAGCTGGGGCAGCACGGATGCTAGCTGCTGAGGCAGCGTCTGCGTCGGCAGCGGGGGCAGCGCTTGCATCGGCAGCGGGGTCAGCGCCAGCGTGGGCCGCTCGTAGGGCAGCGCCGGTGCTAGCTGCTGAGGTAGCGCCTGCATCGGCAGCGTCGGCAGCGGGGGCAGCGGCTGCGTCGACTGTGGGGGCAGCGCCTGCCGGGGCTGCACCTCAACTCTGCAGCTATCAGTCGTGCAGCTTTGGCGCACCCCGCCGAGCTGCGGGGGTTGTACCTGGGTCATGCAGCTATGAGGCCTGCAGCCATTAGGCACCTCGCTGGGCAGCGCTGCCCCTGCTGCCCATTCCCCCCCCCTTATTATGCAGGCTGCTGAGTCAGCACTGACCTGTTGGGTTGCTGGGGCAGCAAGTCCGCGGGCAGCCTCAGCAGTACGCAACTTAGTCGCAGCAGCTATTATTATCCGAGCCGGAACAGGCTGTTGCTTCTGACGCTCAGCTCGTTCGGCTTCTCGGATCTGATGGTCACGATCTTGCTGCCATAAGAGTTGAACTTGGAGTCGAAGGTCCTTGCACCTGCTGTGCTTCGCGCATGCGCACCCAACCAGGTCTACCGGTTCGCACGCCGTGCATGCGTACTCCACCAGCTCGTTGTTACCTTGCGCCACTCGTGCACACTCCGCCAGTTTGCAACAGCTGTCCGCCTGCTCCGGTATTGTGGCACATAGTGTGCACCCTGCCAGCTCACAACAGCTGTCTGCCAGCGCCGATACTGCTGCACGTAGTACGCTCCCCACCATCTCGCAGCAATTGCCCGCCTGCGCTGGTGCTGCCGCACATAGCGCGCTCCCTGCCCGCTCGCAGCAACTGCCGCCCACCTGCGCTGGTGCTGCCGCACATGGTGCGCGCCCCGCCCGCTCGCCGCAACTACCCGCCTGCGCTAGTGCTGCCGCACATAGTGCACCTCCAGCCAGCTCGCGGCAATTGCCCGCCTGCGCTGGTGCTGCCGCACATAGCGCGCGCCCCGCCCGCTCGCCGCAACTACCCGCCTGCGCTAGTGCTGCCGCACATGGTGCGCGCCCCGCCCGCTCGCAGCAACTGCCCGCCTGCGCTAGAGCTGCCGCACGTAGTGCGCGTAGTTGGGCTGCCGGGGCAGCCACTGCCGGGGCTGCGGCCGCACGTAGTGCGCGTTGGGCTGCCGGGGCAGCAGTCGCACATAGTGCGCGTTGGGCAGCCGGGGCAGCGGCCACACGTAGTGCGCGTTGGGCAGCCGGGGCAGCGGCCACACGTAGTGCGCGTTGGGCAGCCGGGGCAGCGGCCGCACGTAGTGCGCGCCGGGCTGCCGGGGCAGCGGCCGCACGTAGTGCGTGCTGGGCTGCCGGGGCAGCAGCCGCACGTGGTACGCGTTGGGCTGCCGGGGCAGCGGCCACACTGCGCGTGTGCTGGTCAGCCAGGGCAGCGGTCGCATTGCGTGTGCACTGGGCTGCCAGGGCTGCGGCTGCGTTGCGTGTGTATTGGGCTGCTGAGGCTGCGGCCGCACTGCGTGTGCATTGGGCTATCGGAGCAGCGGCCGCACTGCGCGTGTGCTGGTCAGCCAGGGCAGCGGTCGCATTGCATGCGCCAAGGGCTGCGGGGTCAGCGGCCGCACTGTATGCGCCATGCGCTGTGAGGTCCGCACGAGATGCAGGAGCAGCGAGGTCTGTGCGAGCTACCGGGGCAGCGGCCGCATTGCATGCGCCATGTGCTACCGGGGCAGCGACCGCACTGCATGCGCCATGGGTTACCGGGGCAGCGGCTGCATATAGTGCGTGATGGGCTACCGGGGCAGCGGTTGCACTGCGTGTTGCCACACCTATCCCAATTCCAGAATCATCACAAATAGCCAATGCTGATGTATGCTTGACAGCCGACGACGTTCCAAGATTATCATCATCCAGTTGCTGCCGCCGGTGATATATCAACAAGACTTGGTCAATATCCGTAGTGGAATCATGACCAAGATGTGATGACGATATATGCCCGATTTCATCACTGCCGACGATTAATTGCTGCTGCCCAAAATGAACGCGAGCCCGCCGCTGCCGCAACCGCTGAGACATTGCAAGAAGCCGTTTGGACTTTGCGATCAAGGATTGCGATCGCACCGAAAAGTCAGAAACACGAAGAGCATATGATGCTGATGCTGGTGCAGCAGCTGCGCAACATTCGGTTGTGCAATAACCATCTGCACCGTCGGTTATGTGATGATTACCATCAGTTGCACCATCTCTATGCAAGGCAACATCGCCATGGGCAAGCTCGCGCATTGATGACGATATTGTAATACATGCTGAAGACGGAGTTTGTAGTCCTGCGGCCGCTGAACATTCTGGATGAGAAGTTGGTGACGATTCTGCGAGTGTATGCACTTCGGATATAGCGCACACAGATGCGACTGAAGGAGACAAAATTCCGGGGACATCACCATGATCAGAAATGCAACCAACTGCGACGTTATCGGCTGAATCATCCGGGTCGGGATAACACAAAGCTGATGCTGAATCGTCAATATCCAAGGTGGTATCATGATACGGATGCAATGACGATATATACTGTGCAGCCGGCAACGATTCACCACGACACATTATATCTGAAACCGGAGGCGGCTCTGGAGGTGGTGGATCAGCATGATTATCAGTGAATGCATCAACATGTCGATCATCACCGATCGCTTCTGGGGCAGCGGCCACACGTAGTGCGCGTTGCTGGTCAGCCAAGGCAGCGGTCGCATTGCGTGTGCACTGGGCTGCCAGGGCTGCGGCTGGGTCCGGGTTGTGAACTGGCAAGTCCGCAGGCTGTAACCCGTGTGTCTCTCTCAGCTGTCTGACCGAACGTACTCCTGCTTGCAGTTGCGACCCATGAGCCTCCAATGCAGTCACTAAGCCTGGACTGACTAGGTCACCTGACGTTGGCATCGGTGCTGGAGGGTTACCGGGTGCTGGCAGCTGGGGAAACACATCAGCGTAGCTGAGCTGAGCAGCGCTCGTGTGAACCGCTGGAACGACACCCACATGGACTACCGGGGCAGCACTTGCCAAGATTGCTGGAGCAGCGCTTGCGTGAGCGATTGAGGCGGCGCTCGCGTGAGCCGCTGGGGCAGCGCCTGCGTGGGCCGCTGGGACCGCGCCTGCGTGCGCAGTCGGGGTAGCGCCTGCGTGGGCCGTTGGAGCAGCGCCTGCGTGGGCCGTTGGGGCAGCGCCTGCTCGGGCGGCTGAGGCAGCACCTGCGATGGCTCTACTGCACTGAATCAGCAGCTCTGTGCGCTCCGATAACCTCCTGGTTCGTTCTGCGTGCGCAGTCGGGGTAGCGCCTGCGTGGGCTGCTGGGGCAACGCTTGCGTGAGCAGCTGGTGCGACGCTTGCGTGAGCCGCTGGGGCAGCGCCTGCGTGGACTGCTGGGGCAGCGCCTGCGTGGGCCGTTGGGGCAGCGCCTGCGTGGGCCGTTGGGGCAGCGCCTGCTCGGGCGGCTCTACTGCGCTGAATCAGCAGCTCTGTGCCCGGAGGCACAGCGTGAGCCGATATGTCTATGCGTCCGTATGTGTGTCATCGGGGGTAATCTGGGATTGGCACGATGACAGTGAGATTGGGCTTGAAACCACGATGAGAATGAATACCAGATGTCCGGGGTATGACAGTATGACACTATGACACTATGACAGTATGACAGTATGACACTATAGTAGTATGACAGTACTGTGGGGGGTGTCATCGTGGAACTCAGTCAGACCCTCGAAGAATGGTCAGATTCGCATCAGGGTTGAAAAGACAATGAAATCGAATATCAGATATTAAGGTTATGACAGTATGACAGTATGACGCTATGACAGTATGACAGTATGACGGTACAGTAGTATGACAGTACTGTGGGGCAGTCATCGTGTCAGCCTGTCGGCATAACATCTGAATCGAGAATGACGAATCGGAATTAGAAATGAGATCGGATCGGGAACTGAACGTTGAGCCGAAGTGTGACATCGGCTCTCGAGTGGTTGACCCTGCAACCTGAGTGACGAGTGAATAAGTAGAGCACTTGAGAAGTGTTTAGCCTTGAGAAGTGTTTAGCCAGAACTCGGAACCGAATTATCGTTTGTACCTCAATCTGGCCCTGATCCAGTATATTATAAAAATCCGAATTGTGTACCTTTGCACGTTCAATCAAAAACATATCTCAGAGCATCTGTCGTCGTGCCCCTGGCACATTTGGTATCAGCGTGCTGCGATTTCGCCTCTGCGCAACTCGCCCACGGGCCTTTTGTAACTTCCGTTGTAATACAGGGGGAGAGCTGCACTTCCGGCTATCTGGGCGCAATTTTAGCCTCCGTAAGTACGTTTTTTTTTGTATACAACGGCCGTATCCTTTGGAAAACATCTCCAAAACTTCATATTTTCGCCCCTTAACACTGGGGGCCCAACCAGGCTCAAAAAAGTCAGCATTCGTTTTCCGATCTTAACTTCCAAGTCTGCCTCAGGCTACAAACAACCGTCAGGGAGCACCCTAAAGGGTTTCCCCGGTTTATAGTAGCCAGGAAAACCTCATAGCCCACTTTCTAGAGCCTTAAAAAGGCGAAAAACGGCCAAAAACAGCCCAAAATAGCCGTTTTAGCCCCTTTTCAGCCTACCCCCAAACCTTCCACAGTAGCCCCCACCACCAAAAACTCCTTCCCCAGACCCCATAGGACACCCTAGAACCCCCCAATACCGCCCTCACGGCCACCAGCAGCTGGGAAAACCCCTCAAAGTAGCGCTTTTAGTGGCTTCTGGACAGTTTCTGGACAGTTTCTGGACACCTCTGGTTTACCCTCTGGCTGGAATATTTTGGGAGTGTACGAAGTCCGGCTACCTTCTGGGACCTTGCTGAGCTTTCTGGGACCTTGCTGAGCTTTCTGGTTGCAGTTCCTTGACCCCTGCCTGCATACATAGGCACTTGAAATCTGTGTCGCGGAGCCCTGGCGAACTTTTGAGTTCGCCGGTGTATGGCAGTACCCCCTTCGCCAGAAGAATACAGAAGAGCGTGGTGGAAGCAAGGACCCATCAAGTGGGTATTCCCTCCAGACCCCACCTATCCACCAGCAGGCGCCTTCTGGCAGAGCGGTCCTTGGAGCGGTCCTCCTTCCCCCTCATCCTCTGACGACGAGGAGGAGAACTGAGCGCCTGGATATAGTCACGCTGGCTATCCCACCAAGATACCACAACTGGGTGTGGGTTCAGATTGGAAACCTTCTCTTCCGCTACCCGAACTCCCAAGACCTGACAGTCTTCCCCGCGCTCCCTGGCTCATATCCAGTGCAAGGAATCGAAGAGTGGCCTTGGGTCCCCCCATCACCACCTGGAAGTCCCGCCCCTTCGCCTCCAGCGAGCGACATCGAAGAGGACGAGACTAATTAAATAAAAAAGGCGAGCACTCACCACTTTGCTCACCTGTGGCTATTGCCACACCCAGTCCTTGATCTCAACCAGCTCAGTAATCAGGATGTCACAGCAGACATCAGAAGCATTTCCCAGCATGAGTGTCAGCGCAGAGCAGCTACACCACACTCTGTTCTCTCCCATAACCTTCCCATCGCCCACCACATATGCTTCCGCTCACCCCATTCCACACCCAGGCACCACCATGCCCTACACAGCGGTGCCCCGCCCTTATACTATGCCGGATGGCACCCCCGCACAGGCTGTATGGAACGGCGTTAATTGGGTATTGCCCCAATCAGCGCCCCTCGCTGGGGGAGTATCACCAGTGCCGTTCACACTGGGAACCCATCACCCCGTGGGTGCATATCCCACACCGTTCCAACAACAGCTACAACAGCAGCAACAGTGGCTCGCGTACCAGCAGCAGCAACAGCAGTGGCTTCAACAGCAGCCACTGGAACCGACGCAGCAGCAGTTACAGCAGCAGCAGTTACAGCAGCAGCAGCTACAGCAGCAACAGCAGCAGCAGCAGCAGCAGCAACAGCAACCGCAGCCGCCACAACTGCCGCAACATCGACCACAGCAGCCC
Source organism: Cymbomonas tetramitiformis (assembly GCA_001247695.2). Lineage (NCBI taxonomy): Eukaryota > Viridiplantae > Chlorophyta > Pyramimonadophyceae > Pyramimonadales > Pyramimonadaceae > Cymbomonas > Cymbomonas tetramitiformis. Next base: position 8,048 of record LGRX02028980.1, on the reverse strand, counting down.
TATCAGCTGGCACCAGCCACCTCCGCGCTTCATGACTCAGGCGCGGATCCCTCATCGCTGCAGCACTTCATCAGCATCGGCGCCGCGGCCCTGCCGGACCCTCTGCAGGTACCCCTTGACAGCGGAGTTCAGCAGAATGTCTTGGGCGGTACCCAGCTCTTGGTGCGTCACCTCCCCGCGGTGGCGACAACCTCAGAGACTCGCCGGCGTCGGCGTTCCCGAAGGGCATCTTCGGGCCCTGCGACACATGGCAAGCATCTCCCAGGGCCAAGCCACGCACCTGATCACTCTGACCCCGACTCTGGCACGGACATCAGCCGCACCAGCACGGGGACCAGAGGCAGCCGAAGCACGCAGGCACGAGCTGAGCGCAGGCGGAGGGCCGCCCCCAGGTCCGGCTCTGACTCGGACGCGAGCAGCCGAAGTGAACACATTCGCAGAGAAGTCCTAGCGGCAGTACATGCCCTGGACATCTCCGCGGTGCTCTCGAGAGGACTCGCGCTGCCTGGTGCGACGACATCGGCAGGAGCCTCCCCACCAGGCGACCCTCAGGGCAGCGCACAGGGCCTGACGGCGGCCCATCTACACGAGGCAGACGCCGTCGCCAGCGTAACCCCTCCAGTGCCTCAGACCGCCGCTGAGACCGCTCCCGCCGAACCTCCCACTCAGGGCCGGCCAAATCCCCATAACATGATGGTGGCCCGCCGGCGGCAGTCGATGGAAACGGTGGTGCACGGCGGTGGCAATCCCGACTCAGAGCCCAGAGACTCCAGTCCAAGCGACTCGCCACCAGGCCCCCCTAGTGATCCACCTCAGGATCCCCCTGACGATCCCGCACCAGAGCCCTCCTACCCTCAGTACCCAGAGGTCAGAGCCCTCTTCGTCACCCACGATGGTGGGTCATTGTGGGTGCATCAGTCAGCTGGGGTGCGAGGCGCGGCAACCGTCTCCCCACCATGGGACGAACGCCGCCGGGCTGGGGTGCAGGGCGACGCCATCTTGTTCAGGATCATGCACCTGCTGGGAGCGCCGCTGACTGCATATGCGCGCATGGGGGGCCGGCTACACCATGCACCCCTACCCCTTACCAACCCTCGTGTGGAGACCTGGGTCCTTATGGTCGACCGCGAGGTCATGGATATGGCAATGGGGGACCCAGCCGCGGCCAATGTGCGGTCTACCAGCATGGGGCAGCCAGTATGGGAGTGGATCCCCGCTACAGCGCGGGAGTCGGAGATGCAGAACTTCGATCAGGACGGGCTCGCCGCGTGGTCGGAGGTCAGCAACTCCGATTGGTACCGGAGCATGAGCGTGGTGGCCGCACAACCATCCACACCCCTGCCCTTCCATACACCTCTTCCACTCCCCGCATTACCGTCAGCCCCTGCATTACCGCCCACTCCGACCGCAGTCCCCACAAATCCCGCGCCTGCGCCTCCGCCCGCGCATGCCCCGGGACCACCACCCCCTGCCCGTTTTCCCCATTCCGCCGCCGCAAACCCCGTTCACCCTGCCGCTGCCGTGAACCCCGTTCACTCTACCGCCGCTGCAAACCCCGTGCTCTCTCCCAGCGCCACCCCCTTTGTTCCAGGCATCGTCCGTCTGCCGCAGGGCACTAACCTGCGAGCATCTCCAGACGAGGTCCGCCTGGAGCACAAGACCAAAGAGATGGTGCTAAAGCTGGTCAAGAGCGTCACCAGGTTCCCCCGCTCCGCGTCCGACACAAAATCGGCCGACAAGGAGGGCCTCCTGACGCAGTTGGAGCACTATTCTCACATGGTGCGGAAGGTATTCCAGGAGGCCATCGTGATCGAAGCACTGACCACTCCCAGTTGTACGCCATCAGTATCAGAGTACCAGGCGAGTGTGTCAAGCCTTCTTTGGAGCTTCAAGGAGTACACTCTTCAAGATCAGCAGAGGAAGTTCTTGGAGCGCGCGGCGGGGACCTTTGGGTCCGAACAAGCTTGGCACCAACGCTACGGGGACCTGGATGTGTTCTTCAGCGATCTGGCGGTGTGCTCTCTGACGCAGGCCTACCTGGAGAACGCACACGGCGAGGCCATTGCCCTGAAGCAGGCGGTGAGCGAGACCGCGGCGGAGTATTTCTCGCGACTGGAGACCCGCATGGCCTCCGTCAACTTCTTGGCCGGCAGAGTCCCAAATTGCGTGGAGATGACCAACCTGTCGATGCTCTCCACGTACCGCCGGGGGCTGAAATATGCACCCAAGGTGATGCGGCGCCTGAGAGCCATCCACTTGGATGTCTCCAAACCAGAAGAGTGGGAGAGGAAGGCCGTCGCTGACGACATTCCAGGCACCCACAACGCCTTGTTGAAGATTCGGGAAGTTGCTGAGGAGGTGGAGAGCGACATTGACACGGAGGCGGCTCAGAGACGCTCCCAAGACCGTCCTCCCCGTGCCGTTTCCTTCGCTAACCCACCACCTCGCACCCCCTTCTACAGGCGTACCCCCTCTTCGAACCGCCCAGCTCTTGCCATGCTGGAGAACGGGCCTGCCACCACCGTCGCCGCGGCGGTGACTCCTTTGCCACCACCACCTGGCCTCTCCCGCCCTGATGCTCCGAAAGTCCGCCGGTGCTTCGCCTGTGGCTCTGCGGAGCACATCGTCCGTAACTGTACGGACGAGGCTAAGCTCAAGGAATGGAGGGCCAATGCACCCGCTCGACTGGCGAACTCCCCTGGGTATGTAGCCGCCGTCGTTTGGGCCATCGAGCAGCAGGAGGACATCTCCTCGGTGGATGGCGTCCCAGAGGAGTTCTCCGAGGAGGTCTTGGCTCTTGCTACTTGTGAGGACGAGCAGAGCTACCAGACCCTGGCGGCCCTTGCGGGCATCGAGCTTGTGGAGGGTGACGGCCTTCCCCCGGTGGAGAGCGATGAATGACTGGCCGGCGGCCAGCCCCGGACCCTGCCCTTCGAGGAAGTGAGGTCTTGCCCTGATGATCAGACCCTCTCCGCCCTGGAGAAGCGGTCAGAACCAGTGGAACCCCGACGCGCCCGAGGACGCAGAGACCCTTGGGGCCAACGTCCCCATCCCAAGAGTGTGGCCTTCACCTCTGGGACCCGCTTGCGACGCACCTACCGCTCAGCTGGTGCCCCATCGCCGCCGAGGGATGACTTGTCCAGCCACCCTCTCGCAGGAAGCACCCCCTTCGATGAGCCGTCGCTACCTCTTGATGACGGTCCCGCTTATACACAAGCGAGGATCGAGGGTCGGAGGGGACGGCGACTTCCCCGGCACAGACCCCCCATTGTGGGCAACAACCGCGGAGAGCCCCGCGACCTTCGCCCCCGACCGCGTGTTGTCCTACCGCTGCCCATCTACCAGTCCAACCTCGCAGACCCACGGAAAAGGCTAACTGCGTGGCACTGGAAGAGAGATCTGTACTCCCTCCCCCTCGAAGTCGCCATGCAGAAGGTCCGCAGAGCTCTGCGCAAGTCCCCAGAGGCTGCCAAGGACCTGGTGGATAAAATGTCGGAGCACGTCCGCAGCCGCGTACACTCTGGGAGTCGATCGCCAAAGGAGCGCGTGAACCGCGCCAACCAGCTGGCAGAGAGGATACGCATTGCCCGCGAACCTCAAGATCGCAAGGAAGGCCATCAGCGCATAGCATTGTGGCACCTCCTTTCACACGACGGTCGCCAGCAAGTCCCCGAATCCTCTAACACCAGCTCCCACGACCTCTACGTGGCTTGGAGAGAGCTGTCGCCTGCCGAGCAGCAAAAGGCAATCGCCACTTCGAGTCCAGACTCTTCCCCAGGTAGCAGGCTGTGGGAAAAGGAGGGCGCACGAAGAGCAGCAGCGAGGTCTTCGACATCCCTCTGCACCCTGGACACTGAAGTGGGCACGATACCTGGGACAGCGGGAGATGTGGGTCTACCTGGCGCCTGGTGCAGTCTGCACGCAGTACACCGGTACAAGATGAGGAAGCTGGGTCCCAGCCCCTTGGGAGCATCCCCTCCATCATCCTCGCTGGCCGAGCCCACAACAGAGACTACATCTTCGCACCATGATAACGCGCCGGCCACTCCGGGAGGAAACCCCGAAGGTTCATCCTACTGCTAAGAGGCGGAGGAGACCTCCGCACCCAGTTCGCTTTGCTTCACCCAGCAGATGACCACCGTCAAAACGCATGAAGCGGATGAAGCGCCACCCTGTCTCGACAGCCACCCCCTCGCTGAAGACCCTGAGGTGATGGAAGAGGAGTCCTCGGTCAACTCGCTCTGCTTCACCCAGCAGATGGCAGCAGCTGGGACCCCTCAGACGAGAACTGACCACCAGAGCTCCCACCAGCTCGCCCACAACTCCCCTGCTGGCGCAGCCCTCAGCATGACGAGGATCCTCTCACCCATGGCAGTCTCACCGATAGTGTCGCTACCCACGTGAGCCCCACAGTAAGCGGCACTACTCATGTTAGCCCTACCACCAGCGGCACTACACATGTGAGCCCTACTACCAGTGACACCACCCATGTGAGCCCTACCACCAGCGACACCACTCATGTCAGCCCCACCTCGAGCGAATGCACCTCAGCGGGCACCCTGCTGACGGCGAGTGCAGACAACCTCGTCAGTCATCCGCCTGAAGATGTTGATTTGCTGGATGAGGAGTTCTACGCCGCGTGTAGGCAAACGTTGGAAGAATGCCGCGAGGCCTCGGACAACCTCCTCCCCAACCTCAAGTGCAAAAGCATACGCACAGATGGGGGAGTTCGGTGGAAGACCGACATCGAGGGTACCCTTGCAGCGGCACATGACGAAGAAGGACCGCTACTGCTGGTATTCTACGCAACCCTCAGAGGGCACACGGTCAAGGTGTTGATTGACTCGGGGGCCTCTGACAACTTCATCTCGGAGCAGAGCGCTAAGCGATGTGGCCTCACAACACGAGCCGGTTCCGAGATGCGAGTCACCCTGGCGGATGGGTCTGTGAAGATCACTGGCGCCACCGCGTACGCCAAGTTTAACACGCACACCACCACGGGCACCTATACGGAGAACGCCCTTGCCCTCCGGATCCTGCCACTGGGCATACAGGTGGATGTTATCCTCGGCGGAAGGTAGCTGCGCAGTCACTCTCCTGTCACTCTGGGCTATGAAGGGAATGGCTCCGTCTCCTTCCTCAGGAAGTCCCGCAGTGGCAAGATTGGGGACCGCGTCACCATCACAGGCTGTTCTCCTGGGAAAGCATCTGGGGACAGGTCTCCAAAGGGCACGGCCTGCGCGGGATTGGTGGATGAGGTGTTCCTGACCCCTGCCCAGCTGAAGAAGTACCTGGTGTATGCGGAGACGCAGAAGCTACGCGGCAATGACGACCCGGAGATACAGCCCGCCTGGCTCATGGTGGCCGAGAAGTCCCCGACGATACTGCTTCTGCCTTTGCAGCCACGGCTATCGACTCTGAGAACGCCGAACCCGCTGCGGATACTGAAGATGCAGAAGTGAGCCCTGAGTGGACCCTCAAGTTTCAGGACTTCTGGGGTGAGGAGTACAAGAAGGAGATGACGACTGCTCTACCGAACATCGATGGACTCAGCCATGACCCCCAAGATGAAGCCAACATTAACCTGGACCCTGAGCTGAGCAAGAAGGGACCTCCTTGCCAGCGCATCTACAAGAAGTCCGCAGAGGAACTCCGCCAACTTCGAGAACGCGTGGAGACTCTGATGTCCAAGGGCTACATCCGACCCTCTTCCAGTCCTTATGCAGCTCCCTGTTTGATGGTCCCTAAACCCGGGAACCCCAAGGAGCTGCGACTGGTGATCGATTACCGGCTCCTCAACCGCCAGACGGTTAAGGACAAGTATCCTCTCCCAGACATCCAGATGATGTTCGACGAGATGCAGGGTGCGAAGTTCTTCTCTTCGTTCGACGCGGTGGATGGCTTCTGGCAAGTACCGATGGCACCAGGAGATGTTGAGAAGACCGCCTTCACCACCCAGATGGGGTCATATGAGTGGTTGGTCATGCCGCAGGGGCTGCAGAATTCACCATCTCAGTACCAGCGACGGATGCAGCGGGCCTTGGGCCACCTCCCATTTGTCCGGATCTTCATCGATGATGTGGTCGTCTTCAGCAACACCGCTGCAGAGCACTACGAGCACGTCAAACAACTGCTCCTGACATGCAGGGAGAAGGGTGTCTTCCTCAAGAGGTCCAAGTGCCAGCTGTTGAAGAAATCCTTACGGTTCCTTGGCCACTGTATCTCCGCAGATGGCTGCAGACCCCAACACGACAAGGTGGCTGCAGTGAGGGACTGGCCCGAGCTGGAGACGGTTACCCACGTCAGGCAGTTCTTGGGCCTAGCGGGGTATTACCGCAGGTTCATCCACTGCTTCTCCGAGATCGCTCAGCCCCTCACCCGGTTGACCAAGTCGGATGTACCCTGGGAGTGGGGTCCCATGCAGCAGTGGGCCTTCGAGGAGCTGAAGAAGGCCCTCACATCAGCGCCAGTGCTCGCCTTGCCCAACATTAAGGGTGCCGCAGACGGCACGGCGCCTTTCGTGGTGCAGACGGATGCTAGCGGCATCGCTCTTGGGGGAGTACTTATGCAAGACAATGGAGATGGTCTTGGGCTGCGCGTGATAGCATACGAGAGCCGCCAGTTCTCAGCCGCCGAGCAGAATTACCACACCGGCGAGCGTGAGCTAGGTGCTCTACACCACTGTACCACCGTCACCTGGCGGCATTACCTCATCTTCACCAACTTCCGCATCCAGGGTGATCACCGCCCCCTTGAATGGCTGATGGAACCTGGCAGAGAGCTTAGCCGCAGACAGGCGCGCTGGTACATGGATCTGGTAGAGGTGGGAGTCCCGAGAATGGAGTATATCAAGGGAGCGCTGCTGCTGGTACCAGACGCCCTGTCCAGAAGACCCGACTTCAAAGACAAGGACGTTCGCGAGGGGTTGAAGGAGGCGGGAGTGATCGACCCCACCTCAGACCTGCCGAAAGACCCTCTGGCAACGCTGGAGTCTGAATGCTTCTCCAGCTCACCACCCGCAGCTCATCCCCACTGGGCGCAGACGGTTGACTGTTGGCTCTCAGCAGTGGAGACCCTCTCCGTGGCGGAACAGGCCATGGACATGGGGGAGACCATCGCTCTCGTTAATCCGAAGCTCTATAAGGGAATGAAGGAGGATCACCTCGACTTCAACATGCCTGACTGGCCTGAAGCTGATAGCGCGAAGCCGACAGAAGCTCCACACCAAACCCCTGACAGAGCTCCACCTCAGATAAGGATAACGAGGAGCATGTCACGTGCTGGAAGAGCCTCTACGACCCCAGCGCCTCCACAGTTAGCGTCACCGAAGACGCGAACGCCATCACGAGCTGACGCATCGGAGGCGCCCACTGAGAAGGTGCAGAGTTCACCACCCCCGCAGCAGGCGCCCCAGCAGGCAGCTCCATCCCCGGCCCTTCACCCGCAGAAACGGCAGACTCCCCCCGAAGACTCACAGAATTGGCGTGTCCGAGCAGAGTACTCCTCGAAGTACGCCGAGAAGGTTGGACCCTTCGATGTGGACGCCTGTTGTGACTTTGGCGGCCGCAACAGACAGGCGGATAGATTCTGGACAGACTGCCTTTCAGAGAAATGGAGGGGCCTTCGGGTTTGGTGTAACCCTCCATATAACTCCAAGCACATTACGGTGGAAGCGATTTTGAACAAGTATATCGCAGAATGGAAGGCAGACCCAGAAAACACCTCAGCAGTCTTCGTTCTACCAGATCACCAGTCCAAACTCCCCGCGTGGCGCAAACTTTTCAGAAAGGCCAATATGCAGATCGTGGAGGTCATCCCTACTCACGATGATAAGGGCGAGCCCAATCAGTTCTTCGAGAACCCAGATGGGAAGGCCTTCGACCTTCGTTGGCCTGTTCTGATAGTACACGCCCCTTCCGCCAAACCACAGCCGGCACGCGTAAGGCACCCGCGAACGGCCCCCGCTGTGATAAGGACAGGTGAGGCAGCAGCCTTCAGAGACGCAACCTCCCAGCAGTCGGACTCAAAGTTCCTGCGTGCGTTGAAAG
>LGRX02028979.1:0-21227 GCA_001247695.2 Cymbomonas tetramitiformis | reverse complement strand
TCGTTCATACTGCGCATGCGTGTTCCGCACATGCTTAAAAGCCAAGATGGTTCTTGTTTGTACTTCAAGATGTATCTTGCTTTGCCATCTTCGAGTTCGACGTACGAACTCTCGATGACAGGGATGCCTGATGATGTGACATTATCATCTGGCGACATGTACAGTCATCGTCGACCGTACTGACGACTGTCATAATAATATATGACGCGACTTGACATGTACAGTCATGGTCGACCGTACTGACGACTGTCATAATAATATATGACACGACATGACATGACATGGCATGACATGGTATGCCATGTCTGACACGTATGACACGTATGACATGTATGACACGTATGTCATCGGTCATGACCCTGACAGATCTCCCCTCTTAAAAGAGTTGTGACCTCACAACGGGCATACCTTTGTATATGTCTATGATGTCTTTGTTGTTGTCGCTTCTTGCTGGTACCAGTCTTCTTACACCGTTTTGAGGCGTCCCTCATGGTGTTTTTAGGGTATTGGGGGGAACTGAGTCCACTTTAGTCCCTCACCTTAGGCATTTTAGCCCTACAGTTCTTAGGATGTAGCCCCCATGAATTGCGTATCGTATTTCAGAGTGACGTTTCAAGGTATCTTCCGAGTTTTACGTTACGGATAGATATTTGCGCTTGCCGTCGACACTCGATGATCGACGATTTAACGAACGATTCTCGGCTATAATGCATCCACCTCTTCCTCCCTTCAGAGAGCTTACTCCCCCGAAGTTCACAGGAATACTATGGAGAGCCCCTTCCGAATATTTCGAAATGGCTTATTTTTAATGCAGCGGAGGAGGCCCTGCTTACGAGATATCGGAGGGTCTTTATAAGTCCACTTTAAATCCTCACCCGCCTGCCAAACTCCTTTTTTTTCGGTCCGGTACGCGCGCTTTGACGAACATCTATCGCGATGAGTGAGAATGGATTCGCCACGTACTAATGTGAAATTTGTTTAGTTATGTTTGTCAAGCACAACTCAGGATCACAACTCCGTCTACCTCAATCTCCGGTAGCTGCGGATGATTGGCCAAAAGTCCGATGACAAACCACGGCTGGCAAAGGTAGCATTAGCAGTTTTTATTTATCCACATATATGATATCTCGCATGTGTGCGTATCTGTGCAAGGGTATGATTTTGAACAAGGCTCACTACACCTTTAGCAAGGAAGGATCAATTTCCTGCTTCTATGCAACATAATGATAAAACATTAAGAGCAAGGTTATAGATGATCGACATGTATTAGTATATATTACAAGAAGTAAGGGCATGAGGCTTGATATAATGTTTAGCCTTCATAGGCAGCTATAATGTCTGCTGCATTGGTCAGCTCTGTGGCTTTGACCCAGGTGTCATGCTCAGGGTCGTAGCCTGCATATCGCACTAAATAGTATTTGACACCTCTAGTGAACTTATCCGAGAGTATATGTGATATCTCAAACAGTGGTTGCCCTTCTTCGGTGATCATCTGTGGCAGAGGCAAAGGTGCTTGGATCGAGTCATTGTACAACTCTAATCTGGAAACAGGCTGTACCGGATGAATACGGATATCAAGATTTCCGAAACCTAACTCGTATGCACGTCCATGGCTAAGCACTTTGGAGATGGTGAATGACCCAATATATGGCTGCTTAAAGTGTCTGCCTGCCTCTGTCAAACCAGTCCATTGAATAAACTCGGTCCGTAAAAGAACTTTCTGCCCAACTGCAAATTGCTTAGGCATGTGAGTCTTATTGAATCTGGCTTGGCTAATTTCTGCAGCTCGGGAAATGTTGTCTACCGCGTTGGCATGAACAGCCGAGTACTGGTCAAAAGGATCTCGAATAGCTCTTTGTATTGGAACAGGAGCTTCTGGCGGAATAGTGATAACCAGGTCATGAGGCGAAAGTGGTTGCGCCATCGAGTCGAGATAAAATGGTGAATAACCAGTTGATGCAGAAACGGTATTGTTAATTGCAAACTCCACCAGAGGCAACTTGTCCTCCCACGAATTGGCTGAAGTATCATTGCAACAACACCTGAGGATGAAAAAAATACTACTCAATCAGTTTATAAACCAGAGGATGGTGAAATCATATCATGAATCAACAATTTGAAAAATACCTGAGGATGTCCTCAATGAAGGCATGGCTCCTCTCATTGGCAGCATTCGACTGTGGATGGTGTGATGACGTCATGGACAATATCGTGCCAGTAGATTTCCACAGTGTCTGCCAGAATGTAGAGGTGAATCTGGGGTCTCGATCTGAGATGATGTTCCTCGGAAGACCATGGAGCTTGAAGATATGCTGCATATAGATAGAAGCAATATGCTGAGCTGTCCAGGTCATGCTGAAGGGGATGAGATGACAGCGATGAGAAAATTGGCACATTACCACAAATATACTGTCGTGCCCATTAGTGGTGATAGGCAAGTCAGTGATCCAATCAAGAGATACATCTAGCCATTTTGTCTTAGGCACGGAATATCGTATATGTGCCTGACCATAAGGCTTGTGTCGCCTCGTTTTCTGGCGCTGACAAACGGGGCACTCCCGAATGTACTTGATGGCTGCCGTTGTCATTCCCGGCCAATAATACCGGCTACGCAGAAGATGAAGCATGCGATTTTTGCCTACATGACCAGAAATAGTGGCTGAGTGGCACTCATGAAGAAGAATGTGGCGAAGTTGTGTGATCTCACCGTCATCCGTGGGGACTTTAGCTGTTGGTGGAATGTACAGTTGTCTGCCATATATGGTCTTACGATAGATCAACCCCTGAATGAGCTCGAAGCTGTAGCTGCTGACTGACTGTGACGAAGTCAATGATGCCAGCTTAGCCAAAATAGTCTGTGCAAATGTGTCACGATCATACTCGGATATAATGATGTCGTGTAGCTGATGAGCTGATGAAGAAGATATAAGAGCAATGAATGTAGGATCTGCAGATGGAATGACCTCGCTGATGTCCATATGATGAAGACAATCAGTGAGTTCAAAAAGTGCAGAGATACGCGTGAGTGCGTCTGCAACCTTATTCTTCTCGCCAGCAATGTGCTCTATACGGAAGTTGTATTCGGAGAGCTCATCCAACCACCGTGCCTGTTTGGGGCTCAGTGTGGATTTGGTCTGGAAATAAACCAGTGGCTGATGATCTGAGCGTACAATAGTCTCAGGAGCTCCCAACAAGATGTGGCGAAAGAATCGGAAGCCTTCCACAATGGCAAATAGCTCGATCTCAGGAATAGGCCAACGTCTCTGTGTATCGGATAAAGTGACGCTGTGCTAACCACATGGCTTCATACCTTTTCCTTGATCCTGGAGTATTACTTGACCAACGTGTGTGCCTGATCTATCGACCTCCATGATAGATGGCAGTTTCTGATCTGGAAGCTGCAATACTGGAGCGTTACAGATGGCACTTTTGAGGTTATCAAATGCCTGCTGCTGCTCAGTTTCCCAGACAAACTCTGCATTATCTTTAAGGAGACGATTGAGCGGCTCGGCAACTTTGGAGAACTTTGGTATGAATCTCCTAAATTGACCGACCATGCCCAAGAATGACCGAAGGGATGACTTGCCATCTTTAGCTATACGGCGTAGAGGCTGCTTTCCAACGGTAGGACCATAAGACACTGGAGGCTGAATTGCCATGACTGCTCGGATTCTGTCTTCGATGATGGATAGGCCTGCTTCAGAGATGTGATGTCCGATAAAGTCTATAGATCTGACGAACAATTCCACCTTGGAAGGCCTGATGTAGAACTGGTGATCTCTGCAACGCTGGAGGAACTGTCGAACATGCTTCACATGGCTGTCAAAATCTGGACTGTATACAATAGTGTCGTCCATGAATATGACAAGGAACCGGTCGATGAAGTCAAAGAATGCCCGGTTTCCTACACGAAGTGCTGTTGCAGGAGCATTGGTCAATCCGAAAGGCATAACTGTCCATTCATAAGAACCGTATCTGGTGCGAATAGCAGTTTTATGAATGTCGTCTGGATGAATGGGGATCTGGTGGAAAAACTGGTTGAAATCAAATCTACTGAACCAGCGTGCTCTTAAGCTGTTCAAGAAGGGTATCATGGGGTGGCAACGGATATGTGTCCTTTATGGTGATATTGTTAAGGGCACGATAATCGCAACACATCCTCCACTTTCCCCCTGGCTTAGGAGCGAAGATGATTGGGCACCCATATGGTGATGATGATGGACGAAGGATACCCAACTCGACATATTTAATGATTTGCCGCTTGAGCTCCTCCATCATGGGTACTGGAATGGTACGTACTGGCTGTGATGGTGGCTTATGCCCAGGTTCAATGTTGATTCGATGATAACCACCTTCAAACCGTTCTGGCCTATGACCAGCTGGAAGATCCTCTTGGAATATGTCTGAAAAGTCTTCTCTCACTTGATCACGTGCTGCTGTGACCTCGGGGTCTTCCATAGTGGTGTCTGAGTCTGATGCTGCAAAGACCAGTTCACCATCGACCTCTGAGAGAAAGAAGAGATAAGCTACGGCTTCTTCAGCCGAACCACTGGATCGAATGCGACGAAGATGCTTTCTCATGGTGGTAGCGCTGACCAATTCCATTTCAGGAAGGTCATCTGAGTCTGGAGTCTGCTCAACTCTGGACAATACTGTGCGAATACTGGAGCCTGATGAATGCTTCCTAGTGATCGTCAGATTTTTGGTCTGAAAGTCAATGTGTGGATTCCTCCTCTCCAACCAATCTTGACCCAGAATGACAGTGAATGGTTTCATGTCAATGATGTAGAAATCTTCTGCATCCTTATACTTGCCCAGAGAAAATGTAGCCTTGGGAAGATAGGATGTGCATGGTAGTTGGCTTCCTCCAGCCAATCCCACTGAAAATGATGAAGAATCTGTGGGAGCTATACCAAGCTGAGCAGCGAACTGTCTGTCGATGAAAGACGATGTGGCTCCTGGATCTACCAAAATGTGAGTACTCTGTCCATAAACTTTCCCTTTATACAACAACAGCTTCTTCTGTGATTTCAGCTGTGCTGTTTGAGACTGCATCTGTGCGATGTGCTCTGAGGGATTGTCCATCTGCTGAAACTGTAATGTCAGACTGGAAAGGACTTCTTCTGAGATACTCTCAACCCGCCCACTTGCTTCAGTGGCATCTTCAGGCTGATCTACCCTCGGGGTGCTCTTAACACCGGTACCTGTGCAGTACCCTGAGAGTTTCCCTAAGGAGCTAGAGCTGATGGAACTGGATCTGGAGTTGCAACTGCTGCATTGATGTTGTGTTGACTTTTCATTTCCTTGACCAAGGTGTTGATCGTATTGATGAGTTTGCCAGACCCATCCTTAGCACCCTGATTATGCTGTTGCTGTCTCTGATTCGGAAAAGGATTCTGAGCTGGTGGCTTTTCCTTGATATGTTTTCCATCATCGGTCTTGGTGGCCCAACAATCCTTCTCGATGTGACCAGGACGACCACAACGATGGCAAGTCTTATCATTCTGTGATTTTCCTTTTCCTTTTCCTTTTCCTTTGCCCTTGCCTTTACCACCTTTTCCCTTGTTCCGATTCTGATTGGAGTTCTGGCTGCCACTCTGATTCCAATTCCGATTTCTGTTGGATCTGTCATATGGCTTCTGGCCACGTCCTCTGTCCTTATCCTTCTTGGCTGGACCTCCAGATGACTGCTCCTTCTGACCCCGATAGTGAAGGGTTTCTGATTGCTTTGAGTGAATGACGTAGTTCAAATCAAACAATATCTGTGTGGTTTCTTGCCACGACAGATTGTTCCTCTGTTCTTCTGTCAGGTATCTGAGCTGGAACTGTCTGCGGAGATCAGAATCCATACTAGTGACGAATCTGTCCTTTATTAGCACATCATTTAAATCAACTGCTGCTAAAGAAGCCAGTGATGTAAATGTGCGCAAATAATCTGCAAAGGTTTGGGTTCCTTGAGTCAGTGCCATTAGGTGTTTCTTGGCTACCGATCTCTTATGAGGATTACCAAATTGTCTGAGGAACGTCTGTCTGACCATCTCATAAGTGGTATATGGCTGTTTTGCCAAGACCTGAAAATAGTGTCTATCATTATTCTGTATGAGAGTAAGAAACACTGTGATCAAATCCTTATCATTGACACCTGGATAAGTGAACTGGAAATATCTGTCCACTGTATCCAACCAGACCTCTGCGTCCTGTCCTGTTTTGAATTCCCTAGGTGGTGTCATTTTCACCTTGGGGACCAAACTGGGTGGAGCTGGTGGAGCTGGTGCTGGTACTGAATCTGCATCTGGATCTACAAAGACCATCGGAGGACTGTCTGCTGTATACTCTGCTTCTGGTGCCTGAGGCTCATTGGCAGGATCCTTGTACCGGCTCATATCTGGCTTCATGCGACTGATGTTGTCATAATAGCCTATGTGGTCATATCTGGTTAGTGTATCGGCATAACCAGCGATCCACTTCGGGATTTTAAACCGACTGTATGCATCGTATGAACCAAGTATGTCGAAAAACCAAGTCGAATGATCTGGGTTGATATCAGGAACCTCATGCTCTTCCTCTTCGATAGTAACCATCTAAAAACAAAACACAGCACAAAAAATACCTTCAGCTAATTGTCTAACTGAGTGTGTGTGATTTATATGTTATATATGGTATATCGGTATGTTTACATACATGTATTATATTCGTACATAATAATGAGGTAAGTATATATACATATCCACCTTCTTCCCCCCTCAAGGAAGTGTGTGATATAGTGGCAGTTGTCAATTGCGAATACCTCAAAATAGCATGCATTCCTTATAGGAATCATCTGTCACAGTTCTTGGGTTGTTGCCCGATACATAATCATGTTTGTGTCAAAAACAGCATGATATGTTAATGCTAAATACGAAGTTTATCGAAATTATAGTAGCATTTTAGGGCATGTAATGTTACAGTGGCCCATACATCCAATAGTATGATTAGGGTGTTACATGGTATGTGTAACCCTAATATAGGTAAAAAAATAAGCAGTATAATTTTTTTGCAAAGGTTTTTAAGCAAAACTGCATTTAATACCTAAATAAATGTAAGGTGGTTTTCAGAGGGTACGTTACACCCCTGAGACACACATTTAATTTTAGGGGTGTTACAGGGTGTTACAAGTGCTGTATAAATCAGGGAATATTCAGATATAGCTGAATAATCAGATCAGCAAAAAAATCCACACACATTTTTCATTTTGTAATCATGCGTGGAGCATTTTTACGTATTTTGTTACAGCCAACATGTATACCCCTATATATTACACACCTAATATCTAGGGTGTTACACGAGATATGACCATGGTCATTATGTTTTTCTGATACCTGAATAGGTATAGAATCATAATTTAAAATAAAATGGGCACACATTTTTCATTTTGAAATCATGCGTGGAGCATTTTTACCCATTTTACAGCTTTTTCAGCTATCTGATATATTGCCTCGGTGACATATCTCAGTGTATATGTGGAATGTAAAGTACAGAATCACTGCAATAAACTTCACTTTGGCACATGATAAATTTCATGGCAAATAAGTGAATTGTGCTGTATATCAACATCTATGGTTGATAGCATTTCTGGGTTTTACTGATTTAAACCCATAGCAGTAAATGTACATTCTGGTGATATATAAGTTAGCAACTTAAGTGGGAACATCCAGTTAGGAACATCCACTTTAGTGATATTTGTCAAACTATGATCTGTTCTGAGCATAGGTCTGTGCTCTAAGATTTATCAAAATGATATTTCTTATTTAGAACATATTGTCAGATATATATGGTCGGGTGTGTATATATCGGATAACGGAGAATAAACCCTGAGTTAAGGGTTTCGATATCAGAACGGTAAAAGTCTCAGATTGATAAAAGAGGTACACATAAATACTAACGGGTGTTTCCCGTCTACTGGTGACGGTCACCCAGCCTACTATAGGAAGTGACAAGTGACAGATTTTGACTGTCGGTGTGTCACATCCAGCACACCACCTAGGGTGGTGACCGGAGCTAGTAGTGAACGAAGCAAACAAACTCCCTACTCAACTTCAGGAGGAAACTAGCACAACTGGGGGCCTGTACTCTTGGTCAGGGCGGTCCCAGGTCACAGCAAGATTGTCAGATACTGCTGTTACTTTGCCAAAACCCTAAACATAGCTCAACTTCACAGAGCTCTTCTGCACATCTAGGAGGCTACACTATAGCTAACCCCAGGCAGGCACGGCGTGACTAATTCTAGCCACTAGTGGTCTTCGGAGCTGTCTGCCCGGCTCGGAGCAGCGTGACTGTGAAGCAGTTGCCGGCCCCCGGGGCCGGTGATGAATCATTCGTAGAAGAAATTGACGAGTTCTCGATCACGGGAGGCTGCACCGCACCGGGGTGCTGCCAAGTGCTGCCCGACGGTGGAGCCTCGTCATCTGAAGATGAAGCCGGCGACAGCGGAGGGCCGTCCACAAACAACTCGGCAGGCGGTGGCGGCCCGGGATGCCACGGCATCGGAGCCATGTAGAGTCCCTGCCGTCTCTGCTCCCGCCGTTGGCGACGAGGCGGAATAGCACATGGCATGTCACGAACCACGTCAGTCAGCGAAGCCTCCGCAGCCGGGACTGCCGAGCCAGTTGACGTAGCACCACCGACCGGTGGACCCGTGCATGTGCGCGCACCGGCACCACCGACACCGGCAACGGCGTGCGGTGCGGCGGTGGCACAAATTACAAAGAGCGCACACACCAAGGAGGAAGTGAGGAGAGACCTCCCGAATCTCGGAATGCCTCTCCCACAGCCGTACCGCGGCCGTGGCAGCTCAACTGAGGCATCTTTGTCGTCGTCGTCGCTCGTGGCGTAAGTCGCGGGCTTGTAGTCGATCACGCGTTCCGGCCCCTCAACCGCGGAGAGCAAATTCATGCTCGGGGCCGGCTCATCGGGCACCAACGCAATCCCCGTGCTCTCAATGAAGTCGGCAAACGTGCGGGTGACAGGAGGGCAGAAGGGGTTCGGCGGACCGGTCCATTCCTCCTCGGACTCAACCGACGCGGGCGGTGAGTGCGCGGTCGGCTCCGACACCACCAGCAAGTCGGCAGTGAAGGTGTTGATGTTGAATGTGGAAGTCCCAGCCGCGTGCGCCATCTCAGAGAACTCGGCGACGGCGGACACGAGGACCTCACCGTCCTCCTCGCAGAACGAGCACGCGGAGAGATCGGTGAATACCTCCGGCTTCCCGCCCGCAAGCATGCAGAGGGCGTCGAATTCCACGGGGTCGCCGTTGTCGATGGCGTGTTGGAACTTCGCGGCCAACGCGGAGTTCTCGGCCTCCTCGGCGAAGGCGAAGGCCGAGAGCCCGGTCCTGCCCCCGTTCGGGCAGTCCCGGTGCCAATGCCTCGCCTTCCCCTTAGCACACACCTGATTCTGGCAGTACGGGATGGTCGCACCGCTGTCGCGGTGGAAGGCCACCTTCCTTGAGACGGATTGAGACCAATTCCCCCCTTTGGGGAGGGGTGAGGCCGCGAAGCGGGTTTTCACGCGGCGGTCCGGCTTGTCCGCGCGAGGGGTAAATCCCCGTGGGGACGGCTCGGACTCGGCGGTGACGAGGAAGGTGGCCAATTGCCTCTTCAAGTCGAGCACCATTGTCCGTAAGTCCGCGATCTCACTCGCCGCACCCGACCCATCAACGCCCTCCTCCATGAAGTGCGTGCCGTGGGAGTACCGGTGTGCGGATGCGGTGGCGGTGCCCGCCCGCACGTGCTCGCCGTAGCACTCCCGCACCCACTGCTGAATAGTGAGTAGGTCGTGGGCGGCTCGTTGGTCGTGAAGGAGCAAACGGGACACCACCGGCTGGTAGAAGGTGGCGTCGAGGGCTTTGATGAAAAGGGACTTCACGTCCTCGTCCTGGAGCGTCGACCTGGTCCTCGCAGCTTTGAGCGCGGCGTTGAAGTCCTCAATGGGTCCATGAGGGTCCACGCCCGCAGCGATGCGGACGGCAAACATGTCCGCTTGCCCCTGGAAGGGGTCCCCAACCGGGATCATCCGACGGGCGAACTCGAGCAGGACACGCTTACCGTCTGCCGGGAAGCTGGCGTGGGACGAGTCCAACCAGTCCGCTGCGGGCGACGAGGGGTCGATCAGCAGCTCGATCGTGGAGAACAATAAATTGTTGGCCTCCACGCGGACGGCCAAAGTAGCGTCGTCCAGCGTGAAGAGCGGGAGGAAACCGATGTCCTCAGTGACGAATGCCGCCTGCAGGGCAGACACCATTCTCGTGAAGATGGCCGCCGCGTGGGGCTCCGCACCGGAAAATCTCCCCTCTTTGCCGTCGAACAACTTGCGCTGGACGTGCTTCGCCACCTTCATGTCGAAGTGCCCCCGCTGTAAGGTGCGTACCGATGCCAAAAATGTAGCACCCGCCGAATTAGCGGCCGGCTGTGCCGCTGGCGGGGTCGCGGGCGTGTTGGCATGCCTGGCAGCAACGGAGTCAAAGATTGTGCTTAATGTGCGGCGGCGATTCGCCATGCTAGCCGTCGATCTAGTAGAAGCAACCATGATGAAGAAGACTATAGGGGTGGAGTGAGGCAAGAAGACGTGGAAAAATTGCGGTAGTCTTGGGCGGCCAAGAAATGCGGTGGGTCGTCGATACGGCTGCCGTGAGAGAGCAGAAATTTCGAGAAGTCGTGTGGTAAATGGCGGCCGATACGAAACGGTGTGGTGACCAACCAGGATGCGTAAACCAATCCAACGTTAAATCCCGTAGAAAAGATGTCCTCAAAGGCCTACAGCTAGCCGTAAATCAACCCACAAAACTTAGGCCATACCCGCGACTGCCGGCACTTCCACGCGCGGAGCGCCTCACTCCATCCCAAGCGTCTGGCTTTAGCCAATCATCCTTGCGGTGTCGCAGTGGCTAAATAAAGCGTAAGTGGGGCCAAACCTGTCAGATATATATGGTCGGGTGTGTATATATCGGATAACGGAGAATAAACCCTGAGTTAAGGGTTTCGATATCAGAACGGTAAAAGTCTCAGATTGATAAAAGAGGTACACATAAATACTAACGGGTGTTTCCCGTCTACTGGTGACGGTCACCCAGCCTACTATAGGAAGTGACAAGTGACAGATTTAGACTGTCGGTGTGTCACATCCAGCACATATCTGGACATTGCTTGATACAATCACAGCAATTTAACACAACACATTTGTATGTGTGTTTTGTCCTTAACAACTATATCAGGTGTCATGTAGATACTGATCTGAGAGTTGCATGCATTTGAACTGATCAGATCTGAATCAACTGTCAATGTGCAACGTAGTTGTTGATATTGCTCCAGCGATGATATGTGGAATGACGAGTGGACTGCACCCAATAGTTACCAGTTGTTTAATGGGTGCAGTATCTTGCCTTCGGGTCTGGAGATAACTCCATCCAGCCCTACAGCATCTTGTCTTATCCTGCTCCCTTATCTATCGCAATCACTGACATTTTCCACGCACATGTGTTTGGAAAATGGTATGTACATTATCATACACATAGTAGATATTTAAATTAATCAATTCACTTTGAATCAGTGAATGTTAATACATACAATGCAGTGTGTGTGTATGCATGCAGTGCTTACTGATTAGCACTTTTGTCAATGTGTGTATGTTAACTTTTACACACTTTACAGTAGGATATGTTCTAGATATTACAATATCCTAGACAATTCATCATGTAAGATAGTCAGCATACCATGCACTGAATACATCTAACATGATATATCAAGTTTAGGGATTATTGTAATTCCATAATAATCTCATTACAAAATGAGTTGCTGGATAGATTTCACATGAAGTTCAGGTGAGCATTCCATCCAATAATCCACCATAGAATGTACATGTGATCTGAAGAGCATCTCGGCTCCACCAGGACATGACAAGCTAATTATGGTGTTAAGACTACTTTCAGGCACCTTATACTATCATGGGTTCTAATATAATTTAGCATGCACTGCAATATGCGTATGCAATGTTCATGTATTACAGCATGATGCTAGTATACCAGTTGCTAACGTGATCAAACTGATATATATATGCTACAGCTGTTATCGTGGTCAAGCTGCATTGATAAATCATGCACAATTCACAGTATTGCAGTCACTCAGCATATAATGTACATGTGGTAAATGCTGAATGCACTCTTTATGTACTGCATGTTGGTGAACTGCAAGTGAGTATGTGTGCATATGTGTGTGTGTGCATGCTGTAACCATTGAAATCTCCGCACACACATTACTATGCTTCTGATAAGCATGAACGCTGATGATTATTCATGATCTGTCACGTTGAGTATGTATCCACAGCAGTATAACGATCATGTATCCACAACAGCATAACGATCATGTGTCCATAGCATCCCTGCAAGTATACAATCATTATGCAGATGGTTTTGACGCGCATACACATATGTATGTCTCACTGCATGTAGACACATCAGGAATCGTACGCGCTAAAATCGAGCGTTCATCGCATCTGATGAAATCATGGAAAATGCATATCGTGCTGACAGGCTAAAAATCATTGTACGCGCTGGTTATTGTAAACAGTGCGAAGGGATCATTTGCAAAAATCGCTGATGTACGTCGCATACTGCTGATTGCTGATGTACGTCGCATACGAATGCGAGCGCGCTGTTATATGAAATTATGTACGTCCAGTCGCACTTGATGAAATCATATGTGCTGACGATCATTTTATGTGCGCGCATCTGCATCTCGTATACTGTGACATTCCTGCAATTTTTGACATCACTGCATGCGTTCGTACGCTGTGCGCACACCTTGTCGCGTATAAAATCAAGACGACTTCTCTGCTGACGCTATTTGCTGCGATTATGTTTGCGATGAAAAATCTCCTCGCGCAATCTCTGCGCTGTCGATATGCAAGCGTATATTATTCAAGTTGCAGATATTCAATATCACTGCGAGCGCTGTCGCTTATGCGCCCACCTGCAAACCTGCGAACAATATGAAAATATACTACGTCTGTCGCTGCACCCACTTGAGTTCTCGAGTATCGTGCCTTGACGAGTTTCTTTTAGAATACCATCTGATACGGCGGGATAAACAGGCGCCGTGAATATATTATCAATATACAAATAAACACTGCAAAGTTGGACAGCAATGCGAGTGTACGTAATAACGGGTTGTGAGTGCAGTCTCTGTAAGAAGATCTGCTGAAGCACAACGCTTCCTCACTTTTGTACCATACGTCTCCCATCATCTTAGATGGTACCGCCATTGGGTTGTGAACCCGAGACGTAGGTTGAACGACCAGTATTGTAATAACGACTAGTTCGTTCACACTGTGCATGCGTGTTCCGCACATGCTTAAAAGCCAAGATGGTTCTTGTTTGTATTCAAGATGTATCTTTGCTTTGCCATCTTCGAGTTCGACGTACGAACTCTCGATGACAGGGATGCCTGATGATGTGACATTATCATCTGGCGACATGTACAGTCACCGTCGACCGTACTGACGATTGTCATAATAATATATGACACGACTCGACATGTACAGTCATGGTCGACCATACTGTCGACTGTCATAATAATATATGACGCGACCGACTGTCATAATAATATATGACGCGACCGACTGTCATAATAATATATGACATGACCGACATGACATGACATGACATGGTATGACATGGTATGACATGTCTGACAGGTATGACACGTATGGCATGTATGACACATATGTCATCGGTCATGACCCTGACAATGACAGTCGGTCGCGTCATATATTATTATGACAGTCGGTCGCGTCATATATTATTATGACAGTCGTCAGTACGGTCGACCATGACTGTACCTGTCGTCAGATGATAATGTCACATCATCTGTCATTATTCAAGGAAAGACTTGAATGACCCTGTCATCGAGAGTTCGTACGTCGAACTCGAAGATGACAAGCAAGATACATCTTGAAGTACAAACAAGAACCATCTTTGCTTTAACCATGTGCGGAACACGCATGCACAGCATGAACGAACTATTCGTTATCACCATGCTGGTCGTTCAACCTATGTCTCGGGTTCACAACCCAATGGCGGTACTATCTATGATGATAGGAGACATATGGTATAAGATGAGGAAGCGTTGGGCTTCAAGCAGTTCTTCACTCAGAGACTGCACTCATCACCCGCTATTACGTACACTCGCGTTGCTGTCCAACTTCGCAGTGTTTATTTGTATATTGATAATATATTCACGGCGCCTGTTTATCCCGCCGTATCACATATCCAAGGTGAGAAGATTGAATATGAGAACAAAGTGAGTCGGATGTGGTTGGGTATCATCCCAAGCTAGGTTGCCCTAGACTTCCACATCTCAAAAAGGTGCGTCCCTCCTCGCCATCGGAAAACCTGCGACACAAGCTGCGCAAACCGAATACCGCGAGTTCGCATATATGCAACAAACGAATTGAAAAGTACAAACAACCAAACACTTCCACATAACACAACAGTCACATTGGACACCGTTCCGCCCATGAGGCGAAGGACCGTTTTGAAAATTGCGAGTAATGGACGTCGGCAGCGAGCGCTTTATGCTTGAGCTAGTCAACGCCAACGCCAACGGTACGAATCGTATCCAAACGGTTGGACGTCATCAACGTTCAGGTTCGATATCGCGAGATGACAAGCCAGTGAATACCTAATAACGAAATTTCTATTCTGAATTCCAGCGTCTCTAAGCTCACCCATACTTATACTATTCGAATACCCACGACACTCCCACGACCGCATCGACAAGCGAAGGGACAATACTTATACTATTCGAAGCCCCTCCCGCCCCTTTCTCCCCCTTTTTCTCCCCTTCTCCCCTTCTCCCCCGAAATTTTCTCCCTTTTATGTTCAGTATTTTATGCCACCTGGTGGTCTGGTATGCATGATTCTTGATTGATGATACCGTGACACGCGGGAGGGAGGAAACATTCGACGGGGTAGGGAGGGGGTACTCGTGACACTGTAGATGATGATGATTATAATGCCGCATACCCAAATACGGTATACGCGTATTCATACGTATGATACGGCAGTGGTCGGCGTATTTGTTTAAAAATCTAATGCATTAATCCGGAATTCCGGTTTCCGGATCGTCCCTTCGTCCGTCACGTCTCGAGTGGTCCGATCTGCTCTCTCTCTCTGAGAACAACAAAAATATCAAGAGAAAACGTTCAAACCTGGAACGGGTAACCTGTCGTCTACTTGCAACGGTTTGAACGGAGCATTCACTCCCCGCGTTAAAAAGAACCTTTCAGAATGGAAGTTTGCAACCAACCTGTCATAGATATGTCCGTTGCAAACGTGCAAGTGAGCAACCAGCTTGTCAACAACGGACAGCTTTCCAAATGTAACGTTTCAAGTTGTGCAATCACCAATAGCAAACTAGAGTCGTGTCTTGTCCAAAACTGCACACTTGGTCCTGGTAACACTGCGAATAATTGTTCCTTTGAAGGCTGCTCTGGCGTATGTGATTTCACTGAATGTAGCTTCGCCAGCTGCCATATTCGCCGTACCCGGTCCACTATACAGCACGATGTCATCCCGACGAATGAACTCAGTGCACAGCAGCAGTCTCAACGACAAAATAGTAGAGGAGCTGCCGAATCGCAGGGGCGTGATTAATTACGAAACGGTTATTTTGGCACTGTAGCATAACGGAAAGCGTGGGAGTTTTGCGTTTGCCGTAATATACAGAACAGCTGCTTCGGGAAGCTTATGGCGTTTTTATTGTGTGCGTGCGTGTATGATTGGCCCTCTCATCGGTGCTCGTGTTGATAGCGTCGTATGTACTATAATTCCTATTTGAGGCCATTTTCAGCATAAACTAATGCATGATCTGCTATCTCGTGGAAACCCATCTTACATCGTCGATCCAGTCAAAGGAAGATCCCACCCATAGACAGCCTCGCATCTTCTTTCTAGTTATCAACGTATTATAAGTTATTGCAGAGGAACCTTCTTCTTTCTTGCTAGCATCTAATCGTGAAAACTATTGTAAAGCTTATGCTCTAACATACTTTGTTGTCGATTTCGTAACTTTCTGTGAGTTCAACAGTCTCTAAAAACGGCGGTTGAATACAATAAGCATCTTGTCGGCCTTACCCTGTTCCCACTGCAGATTAAGTGCACGCCTCCTTATAGTTATTCTTATTGATTATTTGTTCTCACCGACGGTGCGTTCAACAGCTTGTACGTCAACAACGAATTTCGGTTTGTCAAACTCTTGAATGGCGCGTTGTCGCGCGCGACTTCTGGATAGGTTCTCTAAGTGCGGCAAGATATATAGCCAGTCCTCATAACAACATTTGTTAGAGTGCAAGGAGATATGCTCTTGAGTAGAAAGCTAGTACTGACTCTTTACAACGCCGGTTGGGCTTTCAAGGTGACTTGGTAGCACTTAGGGTCTCCAGGTCGTCGTCCTCAAGTCGCCCAAGATAAGCATACCACTTTGCATTCTTCTGATAGGTTGAAATTGTTATTTGTGGCTATATGACGCAGCTAGAATTGCGTATGTTTTGAATACCCACCATATCCAAGATATATATACGTATTATTCATACATGTGTCGAGGTATATGCGGTTAATAGTGTTTAGGTTTCATAGATCAAGGGGAAGACACATTTATATTGATTATGCTTGCAATTAAAGCGTTTATGCCTGAATTTTTGCAGTTTAGAAAGCCAAAATTCCTTCTTGGTCTCAGTCAAGGAGCGTAGTATCGATGATCAATAATTTCGATAGTATCGATTCATCGAAATAGTGTTGTTGATCGATCGGAAATTTGTACATATGTGAATATTGATTGATACGAATTACTACATAATACGTATTGATCGGTACCCCCCTAGGACCTATCGGTATTGATCGATACCCGGCGAACACCTTTGATATTGATCAATGAATTCAAAATTGAGCGGCACAACGTGGGTCAAAATCGATTAATCGATACCATGTTGGGCATGTACCGTATTGGGAATGTATCGACCCTCTGCCATCACTAAAAAAGGTGCTATTGCTGTTACAACGAAAGCCGTGATTGATGAGCACACGTGCACCAATCGAGCCCGTTTGACACCTGATCCCAATGTTGTTCCCGTTCCTATTGTTTCGAATATAACCCGCTGAGTGGTCCACGTCATAGATGCCCCGGCCCGGGGAAAAGCGGTCTCCACATCGTATCTTGTACAAGGGGAAATAGCAAGACGATCATGTTATTTTCGCCTGTTATACCGGAATATCCTAGTTCACTAGATATCAAATATTCCCGAATTGTCTGTGTGGATAAAAACTCTAGATAAATAAACCCTAAGTTGTATATACCCGGAACGGTCTCGGCCGGTCTCGGAGTCTAGCCTACCTATGACACAGCGTATGTCACAATACGAACCTATAGATCAGTCAGCAGTCCGGTGTTGGCCTAGTGATCTATCATAGGGGCCTGCGCCGGGACTCCCGGTCAGGGCTGCCTATACAGATTTCAACACACCACCCCAACACTGTGGGTGGTGACTGGCTAGGAGAGTCAGAAAATGTAAGATAACTTAGGGCATAAGCCGGGCTGACATACCTAACTGCTAATCCAACTGTGCAATTCTGATACACAAATTGGAACCCTCTAGCACAAGAGCAGACACACACGGGCAATTAAGGTCCCGCTAAACTACTGAAAGGCTCTGTGTGAGCAAGTCAAATTGAAGATTTCAAAGGTGTCAAAGTAAAAACATAAACCAAATTGAAGACCATGTTGAGGTCAAAGCACATCTCAACACACCGCCAGAAAAGTGGTGCACTGTCAGAATCAGAGCCAGAGCTACTCGGGGTCAAAGGACAGAGGAGCACCGCCACCACAATGTCCACGGTAGTGGTGTGCAACACTGTCCTCCCGCAGTGGGTCAGGCAGACGGCGAGTCACCGCTGCAGCACCCAGGGAGTCCAGTACCGCACCGCAGAGTGACGGGGTCCAACTCAATGATACCAGAGTAGATACAAAGATCTCCCCTGCACAGCACAGGCTGCGGAGCAGCCCGAGCCGATACATGCACAGAGTCGATGTCGTTGGCCGCCGTGTAGGTGGCAGCTCCCACTCCCATGATTGAGATCAAGAGGATACGAGAGACGAAGTAAGAAAAGCCCCACGTACTCGCGTGTGCGGGGAAGCCCCATGGCGGCTTGCCACAACCGTAGGTGCGGGAAGCACCACCAGACTGAGGCACGTGGGCTGCGGACCCCGACGCATGATTGGCCGAGATGGCCGGAGTCCGCGGCTTCACCGCGAAAGTACCGTCCGCAAAGTCCTCGTAGTCATCCGTGTCGTAGCCAGTCATGTCAAACGGCTGGACGGCGGCGTGATTAACCGTCTGCACGAATCCCTCGAACTCACCGCTCGTCGCCGCCGTGGTGGTCACACGCGCCGATTGAGTTGGCGCGGGCTCCACAAGTCCACATCCTCCACCTGCGAGACAGGCATAGCAGGGGCCGGCACGGCGGACGCCGATGCCGCCGCACCACCTGCCGGAACCTGCTCCTCCGGTGTGACCTCCGCCGCAACGGCAGGGCTACACACCAGAGCCGATGCATGCTCCTCCACCTCACTCCCAGGAACAAAAGATGCGTGGGTGAAATGTACCTTCTCTTGGGCGGCCTGAGTCCCGTCCTTAAATCTGGTTTGGGTAAAATGAAATTTCGTCGCGTCGCGTAACTTTTGATCGCAGCGATTTGATTGGTTGGGAAACTGTAAAACGCTACGCAAAGGTTACGCAAGAGCGTCGCGTCGCGGAGATGTTTGGACAAACATCTTTATTTGCGTAACACGCTACGCAAAGATGTTTTGTCCAACATTTACGCGTTTTTTGGTTCCACGTAGGCAAATTTTAAAAAATGTTCGTCAGATCAAATCGGAGATAAAATAAATGGACGCTCCTTGGATATGCGACGCAAGTGTACGCTCCACGTAGGCCATGCGACATGCCCCACGTAGGCAATGCGACACTTTGTAGGTCAAACGTTTGACCTAATTAACACTGTGAAAACCTAGTGCAGCAGGGTAGATTAGTGAAGAAATTGAAGTATTCGCGATATATTAGAAGGAAATAATGTTTACTAGAAGGTATCATGAACGATTGGAAGCATCCCCGCACATATTCGGTGTCTGGAAGCAGATCTCGAATTCTCCGCTTCGTGTGGCGGAAGCGGGAATGGCGGAAGCGGGAAACCGCATCCGCAAAACGGCATTCCCTTCGGTATACGAATACCGTTAGTATTCGGTATGCGAATACTTAAAACCGTTAGTATTCGGTATGCGAATACTAGTAACAACAACTGAAACATATTTTCAACGTTGTATGTGCGCATCTGTGTTTCATTCGGTCATTTGGTTCACCCGCTTCGAGCCCCGCGGCGGAACAGATACAGATTTCAGCATGTTATTCTTCAGATAACAGGTTCGGTGAAACCTGTTCTTCTTCCTGACCTGTCATCTGACATTTTGAATTCCGTGCAAAAAGCTTGGATCATACAGACATATTCCCGATCGACGCTGCACCAGGTGGCATAATTCAATCCAACAGTGCGAGACCATTTTTTATCCACGCTCATGTGAGCACGCCGCGAGCATGGGTGAGCGTCGGGTGCCAGTCCGATGTGGCAAAATAACAGGAACAAGAACAGGAGTGGGAGCCCGGATCAAAAGGGCTGGAATGTATATCCCGAACTTCACTATACTCGTAAGCAAGAATTCTAGAAACTTCTTTCGTGGCATTACTTGTCTAACAAGGACGAAAGTATCGAGTTCGACGGATTTTGGCGTTGGCGATGGCGTTGGCGTCGTGCCGTGGCGCTGGCGTGGATCGACAATTGCTGAAAACAGCTCAACAGGTAGTGGGGACCCGAGAGCCGACGTAACAAACGGATGACTAGACTCGTATAGAAGGACATAAATACCGAGTCTAGGTCACTGACTGTACACCGAGAATGACACACTGGATATGACACCTGACTGTACGAACTAGTCAGGCTGTCATTTCCAGCACACCACCTCATTTGAGGTGCAGCTTGTGACAACACACCACCCTAGCTACTAGAGTTTACTGAAAGAAATGTAAGTTGTCAACTCTAGGAGCTAGCTAGGTCTCGAGATGTGGTTGAGTGCCAAAGCACAAATTAAATGCTAGGATGAGTTGTGAGCCACGAGATAAAAAATAAGAATACGTCTCCGATCACAAATTCTCTTTGCCTGCAAGTGGCTGGGTAACGCATGTAAGAAAACCGCCGGTCTGCATGTTGGATTAAGCAGCTAAAATTAAGAAAACCTTGCCGGTCGATGTAGCGTTGTCGTCTTCGCACTCTGAAAAGGGATCTCCGCCCATGGATTACGTGCCATAAAAAAAACAAACGCTGCTCGCCGCAAGTGGCTAGGATAGTAAAATAAGTTGCCAAAATGAACATCCAATCTCAACTACAGCAAGTGGCTGGCTCCCAAGTAACGCCCCGCCGGTCAATGAAAAGAAATCAATAATCATCGGAGTAGTACTCGTCGTGAACATACTCGTCAAAATGCTCAGCGAATTCCTCTGACGCACCACCATACTCGTGAGAGTCGTAAGCCCCTGCCTCCCGGGCAGCCCACCCCTGTGCGGTGTACCCATCATCGTGCTGTTCTCCTTCAGCGAAAGCTGCCTCCGGAAAGTTCTCGTTTTCGCATTCCTTTGGTGTGGGCTCTGAGATCGGCTCCACAAAAGAATCATCGCCAACAACGAAATAATTCTGCGTTAAAAAGTCCTCCCCAAGTGGGGCTCTAAAACTCCGCCATAAGACTCGCGTTGGAAACCTGTGTCCAGCTCAGAATCTTGATCCAATCGAAGGGTAGAAAATGCGGTGCGCAAGCCAAGTGGCCATACCACCCCTCTTCCTCCTCCAAATCGTCTTCAGAATCGTCGAAATACCCAACAGGGTACTCCGATTCATCTTCTTCCTCACTGTCCCCAAAATCATCAAACTGTCGCTGCCCAGAGCCCATATAGCCAGATGTAGGATGATGATGGTGGTGATCAGGGCTCCTAATCGGTTTCAAACTTGCATATCGATCGATTTCGATATTCAACATTTTCAATCGATAATCGATGATATCGATTCATATCGATTATTGAATTTTATATACAATTCTCCG
>LGRX02028978.1:0-21266 GCA_001247695.2 Cymbomonas tetramitiformis | reverse complement strand
GCAAGCGTATATTATTCAAGTTGCAGATATTCAATATCACTGCGAGCGCTGTCGCTTATGCGCCCACCTGCAAACCTGCGAACAATATGAAAATATACTACGTCTGTCGCTGCACCCACTTGAGTTCTCGAGTATCGTGCCTTGACGAGTTTCTTTTAGAATACCATCCGATACGGCGGGATAAACAGGCGCCGTGAATATATTATCAATATACAAATAAACACTGCAAAGTTGGACAGCAATGCGAGTGTACGTAATAGCGGGTTGTGAGTGCAGTCTCCGTAAGAAAATCTGCTGAAGCACAACGCTTCCTCACTTTTGTACCATACGTCTCCCATCATCTTAGATGGTACCGCCATTGGGTTGTGAACCCGAGACGTAGGTTGAACGACCAGTATTGTAATAACGACTAGTTCGTTCATACTGTGCATGCGTGTTCCGCACATGCTTAAAAGCCAAGATGGTTCTTGTTTGTATTCAAGATGTATCTTTGCTTTGCCATCTTCGAGTTCGACGTACGAACTCTCGATGACAGGGATGCCTGATGATGTTACATTATCATCTGGCGACATGTACAGTCATCGTCGACCGTACTGACGACTGTCATAATAATATATGACGCGACTCGACATGTACAGTCATGGTCGACCATACTGTCGACTGTCATAATAATATATGACGCGACCGACTGTCATAATAATATATGACGCGACCGACTGTCATAATAATATATGACATGACCGACATGACATGACATGACATGGTATGACATGGTATGACATGTCTGACAGGTATGACACGTATGGCATGTATGACACATATGTCATCGGTCATGACCCTGACAATGACAGTCGGTCGCGTCATATATTATTATGACAGTCGGTCGCGTCATATATTATTATGACAGTCGTCAGTACGGTCGACCATGACTGTACCTGTCGTCAGATGATAATGTCACATCATCTGTCATTATTCAAGGAAAGACTTGAATGACCCTGTCATCGAGAGTTCGTACGTCGAACTCGAAGATGACAAGCAAGATACATCTTGAAGTACAAACAAGAACCATCTTTGCTTTAACCATGTGCGGAACACGCATGCACAGCATGAACGAACTATTCGTTATCACCATGCTGGTCGTTCAACCTATGTCTCGGGTTCACAACCCAATGGCGGTACTATCTATGATGATAGGAGACATATGGTATAAGATGAGGAAGCGTTGGGCTTCAAGCAGTTCTTCACTCAGAGACTGCACTCATCACCCGCTATTACGTACACTCGCGTTGCTGTCCAACTTCGCAGTGTTTATTTGTATATTGATAATATATTCACGGCGCCTGTTTATCCCGCCGTATCACATATCCAAGGTGAGAAGATTGAATATGAGAACAAAGTGAGTCGGATGTGGTTGGGTATCATCCCAAGCTAGGTTGCCCTAGACTTCCACATCTCAAAAAGGTGCGTCCCTCCTCGCCATCGGAAAACCTGCGACACAAGCTGCGCAAACCGAATACCGCGAGTTCGCATATATGCAACAAACGAATTGAAAAGTACAAACAACCAAACACTTCCACATAACACAACAGTCACATTGGACACCGTTCCGCCCATGAGGCGAAGGACCGTTTTGAAAATTGCGAGTAATGGACGTCGGCAGCGAGCGCTTTATGCTTGAGCTAGTCAACGCCAACGCCAACGGTACGAATCGTATCCAAACGGTTGGACGTCATCAACGTTCAGGTTCGATATCGCGAGATGACAAGCCAGTGAATACCTAATAACGAAATTTCTATTCTGAATTCCAGCGTCTCTAAGCTCACCCATACTTATACTATTCGAATACCCACGACACTCCCACGACCGCATCGACAAGCGAAGGGACAATACTTATACTATTCGAAGCCCCTCCCGCCCCCCTCCCCTTTTTTCTCCCTTCTCCCCTTCTCCCCCGAAATTTTCTCCCTTTATACCAGTATTTTATGCCACCTGGTGGTCTGGTATGCATGATTCTTGATTGATGATACCGTGACACGCGGGAGGGAGGAAACATTCGACGGGGTAGGGAGGGGGTACTCGTGACACTGTAGATGATGATGATTATAATGCCGCATACCCAAATACGGTATACGCGTATTCATACGTATGATACGGCAGTGGTCGGCGTATTTGTTTAAAAATCTAATGCATTAATCCGGAATTCCGGTTTCCGGATCGTCCCTTCGTCCGTCACGTCTCGAGTGGTCCGATCTGCTCTCTCTCTCTGAGAACAACAAAAATATCAAGAGAAAACGTTCAAACCTGGAACGGGTAACCTGTCGTCTACTTGCAACGGTTTGAACGGAGCATTCACTCCCCGCGTTAAAAAGAACCTTTCAGAATGGAAGTTTGCAACCAACCTGTCATAGATATGTCCGTTGCAAACGTGCAAGTGAGCAACCAGCTTGTCAACAACGGACAGCTTTCCAAATGTAACGTTTCAAGTTGTGCAATCACCAATAGCAAACTAGAGTCGTGTCTTGTCCAAAACTGCACACTTGGTCCTGGTAACACTGCGAATAATTGTTCCTTTGAAGGCTGCTCTGGCGTATGTGATTTCACTGAATGTAGCTTCGCCAGCTGCCATATTCGCCGTACCCGGTCCACTATACAGCACGATGTCATCCCGACGAATGAACTCAGTGCACAGCAGCAGTCTCAACGACAAAATAGTAGAGGAGCTGCCGAATCGCAGGGGCGTGATTAATTACGAAACGGTTATTTTGGCACTGTAGCATAACGGAAAGCGTGGGAGTTTTGCGTTTGCCGTAATATACAGAACAGCTGCTTCGGGAAGCTTATGGCGTTTTTATTGTGTGCGTGCGTGTATGATTGGCCCTCTCATCGGTGCTCGTGTTGATAGCGTCGTATGTACTATAATTCCTATTTGAGGCCATTTTCAGCATAAACTAATGCATGATCTGCTATCTCGTGGAAACCCATCTTACATCGTCGATCCAGTCAAAGGAAGATCCCACCCATAGACAGCCTCGCATCTTCTTTCTAGTTATCAACGTATTATAAGTTATTGCAGAGGAACCTTCTTCTTTCTTGCTAGCATCTAATCGTGAAAACTATTGTAAAGCTTATGCTCTAACATACTTTGTTGTCGATTTCGTAACTTTCTGTGAGTTCAACAGTCTCTAAAAACGGCGGTTGAATACAATAAGCATCTTGTCGGCCTTACCCTGTTCCCACTGCAGATTAAGTGCACGCCTCCTTATAGTTATTCTTATTGATTATTTGTTCTCACCGACGGTGCGTTCAACAGCTTGTACGTCAACAACGAATTTCGGTTTGTCAAACTCTTGAATGGCGCGTTGTCGCGCGCGACTTCTGGATAGGTTCTCTAAGTGCGGCAAGATATATAGCCAGTCCTCATAACAACATTTGTTAGAGTGCAAGGAGATATGCTCTTGAGTAGAAAGCTAGTACTGACTCTTTACAACGCCGGTTGGGCTTTCAAGGTGACTTGGTAGCACTTAGGGTCTCCAGGTCGTCGTCCTCAAGTCGCCCAAGATAAGCATACCACTTTGCATTCTTCTGATAGGTTGAAATTGTTATTTGTGGCTATATGACGCAGCTAGAATTGCGTATGTTTTGAATACCCACCATATCCAAGATATATATACGTATTATTCATACATGTGTCGAGGTATATGCGGTTAATAGTGTTTAGGTTTCATAGATCAAGGGGAAGACACATTTATATTGATTATGCTTGCAATTAAAGCGTTTATGCCTGAATTTTTGCAGTTTAGAAAGCCAAAATTCCTTCTTGGTCTCAGTCAAGGAGCGTAGTATCGATGATCAATAATTTCGATAGTATCGATTCATCGAAATAGTGTTGTTGATCGATCGGAAATTTGTACATATGTGAATATTGATTGATACGAATTACTACATAATACGTATTGATCGGTACCCCCCTAGGACCTATCGGTATTGATCGATACCCGGCGAACACCTTTGATATTGATCAATGAATTCAAAATTGAGCGGCACAACGTGGGTCAAAATCGATTAATCGATACCATGTTGGGCATGTACCGTATTGGGAATGTATCGACCCTCTGCCATCACTAAAAAAGGTGCTATTGCTGTTACAACGAAAGCCGTGATTGATGAGCACACGTGCACCAATCGAGCCCGTTTGACACCTGATCCCAATGTTGTTCCCGTTCCTATTGTTTCGAATATAACCCGCTGAGTGGTCCACGTCATAGATGCCCCGGCCCGGGGAAAAGCGGTCTCCACATCGTATCTTGTACAAGGGGAAATAGCAAGACGATCATGTTATTTTCGCCTGTTATACCGGAATATCCTAGTTCACTAGATATCAAATATTCCCGAATTGTCTGTGTGGATAAAAACTCTAGATAAATAAACCCTAAGTTGTATATACCCGGAACGGTCTCGGCCGGTCTCGGAGTCTAGCCTACCTATGACACAGCGTATGTCACAATACGAACCTATAGATCAGTCAGCAGTCCGGTGTTGGCCTAGTGATCTATCATAGGGGCCTGCGCCGGGACTCCCGGTCAGGGCTGCCTATACAGATTTCAACACACCACCCCAACACTGTGGGTGGTGACTGGCTAGGAGAGTCAGAAAATGTAAGATAACTTAGGGCATAAGCCGGGCTGACATACCTAACTGCTAATCCAACTGTGCAATTCTGATACACAAATTGGAACCCTCTAGCACAAGAGCAGACACACACGGGCAATTAAGGTCCCGCTAAACTACTGAAAGGCTCTGTGTGAGCAAGTCAAATTGAAGATTTCAAAGGTGTCAAAGTAAAAACATAAACCAAATTGAAGACCATGTTGAGGTCAAAGCACATCTCAACACACCGCCAGAAAAGTGGTGCACTGTCAGAATCAGAGCCAGAGCTACTCGGGGTCAAAGGACAGAGGAGCACCGCCACCACAATGTCCACGGTAGTGGTGTGCAACACTGTCCTCCCGCAGTGGGTCAGGCAGACGGCGAGTCACCGCTGCAGCACCCAGGGAGTCCAGTACCGCACCGCAGAGTGACGGGGTCCAACTCAATGATACCAGAGTAGATACAAAGATCTCCCCTGCACAGCACAGGCTGCGGAGCAGCCCGAGCCGATACATGCACAGAGTCGATGTCGTTGGCCGCCGTGTAGGTGGCAGCTCCCACTCCCATGATTGAGATCAAGAGGATACGAGAGACGAAGTAAGAAAAGCCCCACGTACTCGCGTGTGCGGGGAAGCCCCATGGCGGCTTGCCACAACCGTAGGTGCGGGAAGCACCACCAGACTGAGGCACGTGGGCTGCGGACCCCGACGCATGATTGGCCGAGATGGCCGGAGTCCGCGGCTTCACCGCGAAAGTACCGTCCGCAAAGTCCTCGTAGTCATCCGTGTCGTAGCCAGTCATGTCAAACGGCTGGACGGCGGCGTGATTAACCGTCTGCACGAATCCCTCGAACTCACCGCTCGTCGCCGCCGTGGTGGTCACACGCGCCGATTGAGTTGGCGCGGGCTCCACAAGTCCACATCCTCCACCTGCGAGACAGGCATAGCAGGGGCCGGCACGGCGGACGCCGATGCCGCCGCACCACCTGCCGGAACCTGCTCCTCCGGTGTGACCTCCGCCGCAACGGCAGGGCTACACACCAGAGCCGATGCATGCTCCTCCACCTCACTCCCAGGAACAAAAGATGCGTGGGTGAAATGTACCTTCTCTTGGGCGGCCTGAGTCCCGTCCTTAAATCTGGTTTGGGTAAAATGAAATTTCGTCGCGTCGCGTAACTTTTGATCGCAGCGATTTGATTGGTTGGGAAACTGTAAAACGCTACGCAAAGGTTACGCAAGAGCGTCGCGTCGCGGAGATGTTTGGACAAACATCTTTATTTGCGTAACACGCTACGCAAAGATGTTTTGTCCAACATTTACGCGTTTTTTGGTTCCACGTAGGCAAATTTTAAAAAATGTTCGTCAGATCAAATCGGAGATAAAATAAATGGACGCTCCTTGGATATGCGACGCAAGTGTACGCTCCACGTAGGCCATGCGACATGCCCCACGTAGGCAATGCGACACTTTGTAGGTCAAACGTTTGACCTAATTAACACTGTGAAAACCTAGTGCAGCAGGGTAGATTAGTGAAGAAATTGAAGTATTCGCGATATATTAGAAGGAAATAATGTTTACTAGAAGGTATCATGAACGATTGGAAGCATCCCCGCACATATTCGGTGTCTGGAAGCAGATCTCGAATTCTCCGCTTCGTGTGGCGGAAGCGGGAATGGCGGAAGCGGGAAACCGCATCCGCAAAACGGCATTCCCTTCGGTATACGAATACCGTTAGTATTCGGTATGCGAATACTTAAAACCGTTAGTATTCGGTATGCGAATACTAGTAACAACAACTGAAACATATTTTCAACGTTGTATGTGCGCATCTGTGTTTCATTCGGTCATTTGGTTCACCCGCTTCGAGCCCCGCGGCGGAACAGATACAGATTTCAGCATGTTATTCTTCAGATAACAGGTTCGGTGAAACCTGTTCTTCTTCCTGACCTGTCATCTGACATTTTGAATTCCGTGCAAAAAGCTTGGATCATACAGACATATTCCCGATCGACGCTGCACCAGGTGGCATAATTCAATCCAACAGTGCGAGACCATTTTTTATCCACGCTCATGTGAGCACGCCGCGAGCATGGGTGAGCGTCGGGTGCCAGTCCGATGTGGCAAAATAACAGGAACAAGAACAGGAGTGGGAGCCCGGATCAAAAGGGCTGGAATGTATATCCCGAACTTCACTATACTCGTAAGCAAGAATTCTAGAAACTTCTTTCGTGGCATTACTTGTCTAACAAGGACGAAAGTATCGAGTTCGACGGATTTTGGCGTTGGCGATGGCGTTGGCGTCGTGCCGTGGCGCTGGCGTGGATCGACAATTGCTGAAAACAGCTCAACAGGTAGTGGGGACCCGAGAGCCGACGTAACAAACGGATGACTAGACTCGTATAGAAGGACATAAATACCGAGTCTAGGTCACTGACTGTACACCGAGAATGACACACTGGATATGACACCTGACTGTACGAACTAGTCAGGCTGTCATTTCCAGCACACCACCTCATTTGAGGTGCAGCTTGTGACAACACACCACCCTAGCTACTAGAGTTTACTGAAAGAAATGTAAGTTGTCAACTCTAGGAGCTAGCTAGGTCTCGAGATGTGGTTGAGTGCCAAAGCACAAATTAAATGCTAGGATGAGTTGTGAGCCACGAGATAAAAAATAAGAATACGTCTCCGATCACAAATTCTCTTTGCCTGCAAGTGGCTGGGTAACGCATGTAAGAAAACCGCCGGTCTGCATGTTGGATTAAGCAGCTAAAATTAAGAAAACCTTGCCGGTCGATGTAGCGTTGTCGTCTTCGCACTCTGAAAAGGGATCTCCGCCCATGGATTACGTGCCATAAAAAAAACAAACGCTGCTCGCCGCAAGTGGCTAGGATAGTAAAATAAGTTGCCAAAATGAACATCCAATCTCAACTACAGCAAGTGGCTGGCTCCCAAGTAACGCCCCGCCGGTCAATGAAAAGAAATCAATAATCATCGGAGTAGTACTCGTCGTGAACATACTCGTCAAAATGCTCAGCGAATTCCTCTGACGCACCACCATACTCGTGAGAGTCGTAAGCCCCTGCCTCCCGGGCAGCCCACCCCTGTGCGGTGTACCCATCATCGTGCTGTTCTCCTTCAGCGAAAGCTGCCTCCGGAAAGTTCTCGTTTTCGCATTCCTTTGGTGTGGGCTCTGAGATCGGCTCCACAAAAGAATCATCGCCAACAACGAAATAATTCTGCGTTAAAAAGTCCTCCCCAAGTGGGGCTCTAAAACTCCGCCATAAGACTCGCGTTGGAAACCTGTGTCCAGCTCAGAATCTTGATCCAATCGAAGGGTAGAAAATGCGGTGCGCAAGCCAAGTGGCCATACCACCCCTCTTCCTCCTCCAAATCGTCTTCAGAATCGTCGAAATACCCAACAGGGTACTCCGATTCATCTTCTTCCTCACTGTCCCCAAAATCATCAAACTGTCGCTGCCCAGAGCCCATATAGCCAGATGTAGGATGATGATGGTGGTGATCAGGGCTCCTAATCGGTTTCAAACTTGCATATCGATCGATTTCGATATTCAACATTTTCAATCGATAATCGATGATATCGATTCATATCGATTATTGAATTTTATATACAATTCTCCGTATACAATACATAAGACCGCCAATACTAAACCGAATCGATACCGATTTATCGATGAAATGTGCACAAAAATGATATCGATCGATACCGATTTCCCGTTTCCCCCCGATATATCGATACATCGGAATATCGGTTAATAAACCGATTAGGAGCCTTGGTGGTGATAATGAACTTCGCGACGCACAGGAGGGGCCTGTGCGTGCGCGCTACTCGCCCCAGGGGAACTAGGGGAGGGTCTAGTGGCAGTAACTTGGCATGAAACAGATTTTGAACTCAAATGAACCACGCAGTCACCAACTCCCTTGTCGCAAAAAGAAACATCGGAAATCTCGGAGCCTGCGGTCTCAGGTACAACGTCTTGAGCACCACCAACCTGTGTGCCAGACTCTGAAACAACAATCTGAAGAACAATAGGTGTAGAAACCGCCGGTGATCCCACCGAAAAATCTGAGCTCCGAAAATGCGAAAGGGCGCGTGCCATAGCATGAATCAGGCTGACCGTGCGCGAGCGGTTCAGAGAGTCCAAGGCTAGAATCTTGCCATCAATAGTCGCCAAAAGAGCGCGAAGCTCTTCGCTCGAAGAAATCTGAGGTGAATCCATAAAATAAACTGAATACAAAAGATGAATTCACTCAAGAAAAATCGAAGAGCACCACTTCGTCGTAACGACCCACTGCCAAAGAGCGCTCCAAGCTCTAGCGTAATGCTGATCTAGAGTGTCTCACAAGGCGTGAGAACACTCAAACGAAAGATACATACCAAAATAAATAAAATATTGCGCTAGAAACAAATCACGCAAGCGTGAAGCGAGTCCCATAACCTGCTAGAAACAGCTCAAACAGGCAGTGGGGACCCGAGAGCCGACGGAACAAACGGATGGCTAGACTCGTATAGAAGGACATGACTACTGAGTCTAGGTCACTAGCTGTACACCGTGAATGACACACTGGATATGACACCTGACTGTACGAACTAGTCAGGCTGTCATTTCCAGCAAAGCTTATCGCGCCACGCGCCAGCGCAGCGCGGGTTTTGAGGGGGGCCGCCAGCGCGCCGAAGCGCTGGCGCGGGGCTGAATTTTTGAGCCCGCGCCGAAGCGCCGGCGTGGCGCCAGTTCCGTGTGGCGCGAGTGGCGCGTCCAAACGCCGTCGCGCCGTCGCGTCCAAACGGCACCCTTGCACACGAGTATTGTGAATAAGTATTCTGTTGATATGTATCTCTTAAACGTTTCCGAGTTAACCCTCTATGGAGTCCTTGTGGGAGGACCATGAATTTGGATATTAGCCACCAAGCTAAGTTCCTACAGCCAATCTCAAAGCTACCTAGCCACTTTCAAAGTGGTCCACAAAGCTGCAGAGTTCACCAGAGTTGAAGAAGTTGCCAGTGTCAAAGATGTGCAACCAGAACCAGAGTCCAGAAGCCATAGTCCAGAACCAGAACCCAGAAGCCAGAGTCCGAAACCAGAAGCCAGAACCAGAACCACATGCGTGGAGTAAATCTAGGAATCCAGGAATGTAAAAACAAAAGTCCCAGTCTGCCGAAACCAGAGAAGCAAAATAAATGCTAAAAGGTAAAGTAAAAGGCAAGACAGACGGACAGTTGGCAGTCACCTCGGTGGGATGTACTGCTGCGGTGAAGTCAACGGCTCGATCGAGCACCACCGAACCCTGAACCGCCGAGGCACATGCAAGGCACATGAGGGCGGGCAGGGCAAGAGATGCAAAAGATAAGGTCCTCCGCAACTTTGCCACACCGACACGTGAAAGTGTAGTCCAAGGCACTTCATGATTACGCTTGAATTGAATATGAATGCACCGCCGAAGACGCATGCATGATTATGATTGCACCATGTCAGTTGTACTCTTGAGTATGAATATTAAAATTTTATTTTATTCATATTCAACTCAAATTATTCAAATAATTTGGGGAAAATATTCATATGATGCGGCAATTCGAATTGATCACGGGGAGACGCCTCCCCCATTGTAATTATGTGGTTGAGCAGTTTCTCTTGCTTCACCCCTCGCCCCTGGGTGCCATGTAGGCAGTCACCATTTCACAGTCCACCGATAATAAAACAACCCAGTTATTTTATTATCTCATCTTAGTCACCTGAAAGTCTGTGCTTCCTGCTGTGCTCCGACTGTAGTGTATATATATTGCTTATATATATACCCACCCGGCGGACCGCGATATCACGTCTTTCTTCAGGTTATGGGCTGACCACTTCAGTGGTGGCATTGTTTCTTTTGGGATTCTAATTTCCGTCTCGTCGAACTTCACCGACTACCGCTACTGCATCACCGATTTTACCCTTACCGATTACCGACACCGAGAGTCTCGTCGAACTGCACCGACTACCGCCCCGACATAATTACCGAGATGTCGCTTTACCACTCCGGCATCAACGACCGAAATGCCGCTTTACCGCAACCTTTTTGACTTTCTGGCCAGCAGCGCTTCTCCTGCAGCAAAGCTGGCTTACCGCACGACTATTTTGACCTCACCGGCGTCACCCCAATTTGACTTTTTCATCGCTTGATTTAGTTAATTTTGCGAAATGTTATCGCTTCGCATACAACCCAAACTTTTACCTCACAGATTTTGCAGCCGCAACTGCATGTCTACTTTGCGCCAGCGTGCGCGCAGGGGCGCGCTGGGAGCTGCGCTTCAACTACTTCGACAACGACAATTTACCCCTGGTTACAACCTGGTGGTGTCTGGTGGTGCTCATGCCCCAGACAACAAGCCTCTCTTCGACAATTTCACCATCGACGAGTACGAGAGCTATGTCCCTGACGACTTCGACTCTCCGCATTTTTCACCGCTCACATCTGCGTCTTGTGCGCCCCCTGGTCGCCATCTAGTGGTGGTTGGGGGTGCCGCCGCACTCCCCCCACCTTGCCCTACCGCTGGTTTTACCTTGAGGCTGGAGAATTGCGCGTTGTCTCGCCGCATTTTTCACGCTCGCCCCCCTTGCATGGGCACACTTGCTCTGGTGGTGCCCGGCCGTTTTTGGCTTTGGCATCGCACAGGCATTGGTTGAACACCGACTTTTTGGCGCTCGACACCGCTCACCATCAGGAATGACGCCGCCACCGTTTGAAGCCTGCTTGGAATTTTAGTAGCCTACCCCGCGGGAGTAGAGATCCCCGCGGCACATGCATGGGCGTAAGCCCCTAGAGCAAGGGTAGGTATCGATATTCGATAGTTGCGATAGTATCGATTAATCGATATATTGTTATTTATCGATAGGAATTGTGCATCTATCGAAATTGATCGATACCCGGCGTGCACCTATCGAAATCGATCGATCATTAAAAATATATGTAGTGATTGGCTAGTATCGTAATATCGATTAATCGATCCTGCCACCGCAATCCGAGCTTTTAGGTGTGCCAACTACTACAACTGGTGTAGAGAGAGCCTTCTCGCTGAGATCACCTTTATGCAGTCATGCCTGCCGAAAAGACTGAACGAGGGAACATTGAACACTCAATAATGGCTAGTGTGAATACCATTGCATTTACTCGATTTGATTGCAAGCGTGTGTTGGCGTGTAGCCCTGTTTTGAATCCGTACTTGTGTAGTTTGACATTTATCGAGATATCGATAGATCGATAACGGTCGGTGATCACTAATTTATTGTTATTTATTGATTACCTGAACTAACTTATTCATATTGATCGATATGTGATACCAACCTATTGTTATTGATCGATACCCAGACGAGACCTATCGAAAACTATCGATACGCTCGAAAACTTTCGATACCTACCCTTGCCCTAGAGCACAGCACACGATTAGCGCAGGCGGATGCCACACTAGTTGGGCTGAAAAAGGCCCCTTGAATCTTGTGGTGTGTTTAGTTAGGTTTGCTCTGGTTGTGTATCGAGATCCTGCGTGTGGCACATCATACCTTCGGGATGAGGTGGTGTCACGGGGAGACTGACTTCCCCCCCCCCCATTGTATGGTGGGGTTGAGCAGCCTCTCTTGCTTCACCCCTCGCCCCGAGGTGCCATGTAGGCAGTCACCATTTCACAGTCCACCGATAATAAAACAACCCAGTTATTTTATTATCTCGTCATCTTAGTCACCTGAAAGTCTGTGCTTCCTGCTGTGCTCCGACTGTAGTGTACATATATTGCTTATATATATACCCACCAGGCCGACCGCGATATCACGTCTTTCTTCAATTGAGGCGGATGGTCATGGCGGATGGTCTTATTGCTAGGCAAGGGAGCCTTGCGTCTATCTCAGTGGCTTGCTCACAATCGCAGCATGGGAAATTAGGACCAATTAGAGTGCAAAAACGTTGGTTTCAAGTATCGATATAGAAAAAATCAGATATCGATATATCGATATGTGATTTTTGGACGAATCCTGTGTCGTTTTTAGAAGTTTATTGATCGATATCAATAGGCGCTCATGACATATCGATCGATTTGGATAGCGATCCTCGCAAGTATCGGTCGATATGTTCAATTGATGACACATATCGATCGATTTCGATATGTCAGAGTTCGGTATTACTGGATATTATAACGTGAGTTAATAATATTACCAGTGGACAGAGGGTCAATGCAAGTCGGAACGTTGGAGCAGGCTACATACTCGGATATTATGTTATTAGAAGGGCAGAGACATACGGACTCGAGAGCTAAATAGCATGTGAACTGTTTGTCACGGCTGGACACCGAGTCTGATTACGGATGTGACAGGTGACCATAATGACAGTCACCGTGTCATTTCCAGCACACCACCTCAGATGAGGTGGGACAGACACGAGTGACAAACACCACCCTGGCTAGCTAAATGTGTTAGGGATAAGTCATTTTGCGAGTCAGTTAAGTGAGATGCAAGATGCACGAGCCGGAGCTCGTGGCTAAGGCATGCCAGAATACGGAATCTAAGATTGAAGCATTCATCTACTACTGTGTCCGTTGAAAACAAAGGATCCTCATTGTGAAGCTGGCGAGTGATGCTGTCCAAGCACCACCGACTGCGAAAGCCACGGAACACCTGTGATTCAAGAATATAGCAAAGAACAAAAGAAAGATGAAACCAACGAAATCAACGCCTGCCCGCCGTGCGTGCCATAGGCGAGTCGTCAAAGTAGTGGTCGTACATGCCTGAGACCGGAAAGATGTATCGTCATTCGTTGGTGTGAAATACAGGAATCCCAAGATGTCAACGAGGTCGTGTGGTCGAATAGAGAGCTAGCTGGTAATAAATGGTGTGAACGTCGACCGAAGATAT
This sequence comes from Cymbomonas tetramitiformis, assembly GCA_001247695.2. Taxonomy (NCBI): domain Eukaryota; kingdom Viridiplantae; phylum Chlorophyta; class Pyramimonadophyceae; order Pyramimonadales; family Pyramimonadaceae; genus Cymbomonas; species Cymbomonas tetramitiformis. The sequence continues at coordinate 7,720 of LGRX02028978.1, read as the reverse complement.
ACCACTCTTGCCAACGATGCTACACGCCAACGAAAAAGGAATGTTCTGAACAAGCACCACCCAAACGCAGCGTTACAGCCTACGGAGAAATGCCACCTCTCCGCATAGTCTCGCGCCCACCAAATGATGAAGGGCGAAGTAGATTCATGAAACAACAGCGCCAAAGCACCACCCACATGGTGAACAAACGCCCAGATAACCACGAGTCCATAAGTCCACGAGTCATAAAAAAAATAAAGCATGCCAACGCCAGAGGTCCCAGCGGAGAAAACTGCCCGATAGAAAGCAAGGCCACATAATTCCTCCATTCCTCCAATAGCGATAGAGAAAATCACGTCAAGCAATGTAAAACCATAAGTCCCAAATTACTTACAACGCGCGAATCACAGAAGGCGAATAACAAACAAAAAAACGGCATCACGCAATGAATGCAATGTAGGATGCAGTGCTGAGTCGTCGAACGAAGCCGAAAATAAACACGAACCACAGGGAGACACCCATCCCTATAGTCGCCGCAACGCTCTCTCCAAAGCCTGAAATGCCAACGTAAACATATAAAACGATCTTGTGCGAAACGGAATGTTAACTCGTGATTGGCCTCCACGAAGTTCTGCTCTGAACCGCGACCTAATGAGAGCCGCGACAAAGATGATAACAAAAAAACCCAAAGAAAGAGGCAGCGAAAGATGCGTGCTCCCAAAGAGGAAACAACTGGTCGTACAGGGCGGTCAATCCGACGCCCCAGCAGGCTCAATGTAGATCACGTCCCAGCGCAAAGAATAATACCGCGAACGGTAAGAATCCGCCGATACCCAAAAGCCACGCAAGAAACGAACCAACCTGCAAAGACGAGACGCAAGCGTAAAGTGGGACCATAACCTACTGGATATTATAACGTGAGTTAATAATATTACCAGTGGACAGAGGGTCAATGCAAGTCGGAACGTTGGAGCGGGCTACATACTCGGATATTATGTTATTAGAAGGGCAGAGACATACGGACTCGAGAGCTAAATAGCATGTGAACTGTTTGTCACGGTTGGACACCGAGTCTGATTACGGATGTGACAGGTGACCATAATGACAGTCACCGTGTCATTTCCAGCAGGTATCAATCGATAACCATATATCGATATATCGACGATTTCGATTATATCGAATATCGATACCGCACCTTGCTCTAATCTATCGTTCCGATGCTAGCGGGTGCACGGTCCGCCTCGCCAAATGCATGCCTCCCATGAGCTGAGATCGAAAGTGAGCCCACTTCGGAATCCAAATTTTGAGGGGTGGTGCACATGGAGTGGATGATATCGGCGACTTGACCGGAGCGATGGGCGCTTTTTCACTTCGAGTACCTTTTCCGGTGGGAAACTCGAATAAAGTTGCTTTAGCCGCTCCGTCCCAAATTTTAAGTGGAAAAAGAAAAATTCGCCGAAACACAAAATATTTAGTTAACCCTCCGCACCCTCGAATTTCGGGTGTTTTTCAACGTGGTTTCAAGGCAGTTGTGGCGCATTTTGAAGCGTGGAATAGGGATTTCGTCGCCCACCGATAGAACCGCCAAAGAAAATTCAACTCTCGACGATTAATATGAGCCATCGCATGCATGACTCCCCCTAGTACTGCGCGCGCGCCCGCGGTGAGTCATACAGATAGCTGAAAAAAAGTTAACCCTATAGGGTCTGCAACGTTTAAGAGATATAAGTGTATTGCGATCCTATTGTGCCGTGAGTTTTCGACCTATCAATTTTCATAACAAAATCCATATTCAAAGGACACCTGCAACTATTTTAAAATTGGAAAATTCACAGGGACCAATATAAACTTTACTAGTTTAGTAGGGGAGAGTCACGTTTCGTGCGTTTTCCACCCACCTTGAAACCATTGCATGCCATAAAACCTAACCATGAAAACTTGAAAAGGTGTGGATCGTGGTTCAGCGATTCTTACGTTAGCAAAGTAGAGGCGAACATGGCCCAATTTTGTCTTGTGTATCTTGTTCTGCTTCCCCTCGTGGCTAGCGACGTGTATCTCAACCATCCCAGGGGTTCAAATAATAAACTCAACGTACGCCCCTGGAAGCAAGCTTCCGCGTTCGCCTGCCCCTCTGTATTTCCCTTGCTCACCTGCTTTCGGTGCTCGCGCAAAGTTTCTTATGTATTGTGATATGTAGTATTCTGATCGCTGCAGTGACTTTCCTCGCTTTGGAACGCCGTGCTGCCCTCGTTTCCCAAAACTTGGCAAACAACCCCGGCTCCTGGCCATTGCATGTCACGCAGTCAGTTGTGTGTCCTGTCACTATGTTTTTATTTGACAAGTTTTTCCAGTCTCATTCAATATTTTAATTATCGTTACTTGGCGGTCCTGCGTCAGGAACAAAGTAACAACAGGAACAATGCGAATCGCCTGTTTGACTCGCAAAATAACGCTGCGGCCGGCTATCAGGTTTGACCTGTGCCACCAGCTCTTTCACCGTCACCTTAAAACTTCGCCTGCGGCAAGTGCTACCGCATTAATCTGCAGCCATCCATTGGATGATAGCTATCAGGAACTCGTCATCACGAGAGTTATTGAGCAATATTGTCACGTCGTGCTGCACCCTACCACCATCAGGAGTGAGAAACACTAAGTAGAACCGCTTGCGCGTTTGTCTATCGAGCCTCTGCTGAACGGACTTGAAGGCCAGACCCGACATATGTGTGCGCTTTCTGCAGGTGGGGGACAAGTGCGAGCCCGTGTGTCACAATGAAAACACAAACAACTTCAACAGCGCGCTTAAGGGTGCTGGTGAGGGCGTCATGTACTATTACTCCACAAGCATCCTTCCCCTCGAATGGACTGCGCAACACGCCTGCGGACCCGAGCATATGGGCCCAAAGGCGCATTGCGACATCATCATCCAGTACATGTGCGATGGATGGCAGGACTCTAGCTCCTTAGCCGCCGATCTGCGCACTGTGGAAATCCGCGACGGAAGCACCACCAATACCATTCCGGATAACGCGGACACGGGCCCCCCGGACACTCAGTACGGCATGCAAGAGCCGTACAGTTACTACCAAAAGTGCAAGACGCGTGAGCGCAACAAGGGCCTCTTCACTGCCGACCAAAATATGAACGGGAGAAACACCGCCAAGAATACCCGCCAGGTGCTTGTCAACGCGCCTTCGCGCTAGCCACTGCTTCAGCGCAGGGTTTGGTGGCCTCGCGGCGCTTCCTTTTTAATGCGCAGTAGGCATACCGCTCGAGAAGAGCGACCAACCGAACTGAAGCGCGCTTCGAGATTCCAAACTGGCTCTCGCTCAGACCCGCGCTATCAGGCGACCGTGTTGGCGCAAGAACCGCAGGCCAAAGGTTTAAAAAAACAAACTCACTTACACTTCCAGGTGTCCGGGTTGTGCTCTTGTGCACGCCTGTGTATGGTTCTTGTCGGACGAACCTTGCTTCCCAGCACACCGCCTGCTCACACCTCGGCGGCGGTTCGCCCTTTGCCCGCTCCGGACCTGGCCGCCAATTGGGTGAAGGGCGTGCTTTGACGGGAGGTACCGTCTCCGGCGACGGCAGGACAACAACGGGAACCGATACGGCTATGAATGCAACGAGGAGCGTGACTATTACCCCTACTGGCACCCCTCCCCTTGGATCGACATCGCGGTGCTCACCTCCAACACCTCAAGATGTAAGTACTACCAGGACGAGAGCGAGAATGTCAAAGGTCGAGGGGAGTGCTCCATGTCAGTGCCTACGCCTACTATGCCGAATAACGCTGCCGCGTGCAAGGCTGCGGGTGGCACGTGGACGGTGCGAACCTCCGCTAACTTTGTAGTGCACTTGAATTTTGGGTGCCGAGACTGATCCATTCGTGGGCTGGTCGGCCTGCACCGGACTACACTTTACGGGACAAATATGAGTGAGTGCCGCTGCTGGTCCCAAACCCTGCAGGAGAGGGAGGCGCACGACGTGGAGAAACCGGAGTGCAAAGAAGTGGAGTGGAGCCGTGACAATCACCACGGCAACGGTGCGGTTACCCCCGACTCATCGAGCTAGGCGCTGCAGCGCTGGTCTTGCCTAGTACGGGGCACCGGTGAAGAGCGGATCTCGCTCTCTCCCTCATGATTGTCGAGGGATTCCTCCAGTTAAGCACCGGCTGTTCAGCACACCGAGAAGGCCGCAGTCTATCTTCTTTCAAACAGAAGCCAGTGCCGAACAGAGCGGCAAGCCGGCGACGCATAGGGTCCTTCTAGCTGAAATGAAGCCTGCCCGTGAATATAACCCTCGCTAAAAGCCGGCCAGAACTAATACCCTGGAAACAACCTACCGAGAGTCCAGTGCCCAGCCCTCTCCGACAGACTTTGTAAAAGCCCTCGTGACGGGTCCTTGGGGACTTTTCGGTACAGCTGGCAGGCGCCCCCTTCCTCTTGTAGTGACTTTCCTGCATCGTTGCCTTTTTTTAAGGACTGTTCTTCGAGAACCTTCGTTGGCTTTTTCTATTCTTTGACATCCTAGAGGTGCATTCAGGGCCACTCAAGTGCTTTGCAGCTCGCTGAGCACTGGGCAGTGCGACGTTTGATGTAGGTCTCAATGGTTACTCCAACTCATACAACTGGACTGTGCCGAAACTCGAGGAAGAGAAGGCGTGCATCCTTCGGATCCGGTACAACATCAGCACCGGGGATTATGACGGCTGGGACATGGACTCAAAGTTCAACGACGATCTGAGCCCTGTGAAAGGCGACGAGCGGTAGGTTTTGGTGCCATTGAGACGCCCGATTTATTCAGGTCGGGCACTTTAGACGGTGAGGAAGACGTCCACTTTAGGCGGTGAGCCAGGGCGGAGATGAGTGCACAAGGCGGGCTCAAGCAAGGCTGCCGGCTCCGCGGGGCAGGCAGAGGGGAGTATCGCAGATGGTTGTGCGCCAGGGGGGCGAGCATATGCGGTCAGGAGGGCGGGGTGCGGTGCAGACGGAGGCTTGTGGATCACTGGGGGGGAACAGGACGTGAAAGAGGAGCAGGACATGAAAGCATCTTCCTCCAGCAGCCGTGGCTTTTTTGTGTCCCCCTTCCTCCGCCGGCCTGCTGGTGGCCCGGAACATGAGTATAGGTGGGAGAGTGGGCAAGGGAACATCGCAGCTGCTGTGGCGCCGAAGGAAGGCGGGCGCAGGGATGTTGAGCTGTTGAGAGTGGCCAGAGTTGCTGGCACCTCAAGGTGGGTGTAACGGAGCTGGAGAGCATTCTGCACCTCTTTGCTCGCAGGGTGGGTGTGGGGAGGGAGGGGGGGCAAGAGAAGGTGCGGAATGCGAGGTGCAGGCCTCACGTGTGCTCGAGTGCGCGGTGCGGGAGGGAAACAGGAAGGACTTCATTGACGCGGACACGTACAGCACTGGGCCACTGGAGCTCGCTATAGACACGTCGCAATTCGGACGTACCTTCGAGGATCGCACACACAAGTTCATCGTCAAGCCTCGGCCCGATGGCGACTGGGGAACCATCTGGAACTTCAATGTGCGCGGCCGCCGTGGAAATATCGTGCAGGTCTGTACATCGCTCCCACATTTGTGCCCGCAGGATCATTGCACCCGCACCCGTGAGCCCACCGCACACGCTTCTTCGGAGCGCAACCTCCCAGGGGGGCCTTGTCAACCCCCGTCACGCCTGCAGAGGACAGCCTTTGTGCCCCTAGGAGCTTCCTTGTGACGCGCAGATGTAGAGTGCGACCCTGGTAGCTCATGCAGACCTCAGGCAGCTCTAGCAATAGACGTTGATCGGACGGTGGTCATGCTGCATGGCAACGCGTCCTTTGGCGCTCTTGATGGAGGTGGGCAGCATGGCGGCAATGCAGGTTTACCCAGCGGTGGAGTACGACTTCGTGCCGAACATGCTGGAGATAACTGAGGGGGATTCTCTGCACATCCAGTGGACCGGCTCGGACGCCAATGCAAACAACGCCGGGGAGGGCAAGGCGCGCACCGACCGCTCCAACTTGGTGGAACTCAATGAAATGAACAAGAACCGCCCGATGAAGCTCGAGGAACACAAGCTCTTCATCAAGGTGAGGGTCCTCTTTTGCAAACCTGACATCGATCCTAGGCCACGGCTAGGGAGAGCGGGATATTCGGAATCGGAGAGTGCAGCTGAAGCCACAGAAGCCGAGCCACTTTGGCTTGGCTCGAGCTTCCGCTTGGCAATGGCAGTGTGTGATTTGCAATGGGAAATCGGGCGAAGTCGGATGGCTGTGATGACGTGGCGGTCCGTCCCACCACTGGGCCGCGTTCATCTGGCGGTCCGCCCTGCCCCCAGGCTGCAGTGGCGTCACCGTCTGTTGCGCCTCGCGGCTCTTGATTTCGAGGCGCTTGATGCAGGACAATGGCGAACCGGACGAGGAGACCATCTCGAAGCTGGCGTATCTCGGGCAGGACTCCTCTACCTTCACCGGGGAAGCATGCGGCACGGAGCAGTGCACCTGTGACGAGGAGGAGGACGACCAGGATGACGTCCGAAACTGCGCCAAACTGAACATGGCCCCGGCGTACTTCGACCTGGTGCGTGCCCAAGGTTCGCTCCGGCGCCGGCGGCGCGTCGGGGCTGAAGACTAAGAGAGAGGTTGGTGTGTTGGGATTAGAGCTGGGCCTGCTGGGCGTGGATGTCTTTGCCATGGAGCATCCATGGCGACACGGAGCTCTGCGGTCTGTGTGAGCGTAGAACACGCGCAGACCCTCCCCTTGTGCTGCGCCTCTGACTGAAGCAACCGCCTCGTGTCGGCCTCGCAGCTCAGTAGCAGCTCTGTGGATGCTCCCGTGGACAGGGATATCTCTTCAAAGTGAAGAAGGCGGGGTCTTTCCAAGTGATGTCCACGCGCAATAACAATTTCTCCAATCGCAGCCAGAAGGCGCAGCTCAAGGTGAAGGCGAAGGACAGCGGGCTATCCGATGCTGCCATCGCTGCTATTGGTGCGCCAACCTACCGGCATGTCCACTCGAGCCGGTTTCAGTCGGTCCACGTGACGCTTCTTAAAAACTTCGCCTTGTGAGCACCAACTTAGTTATGGAAACATGCTGGAGTGTGACGCGTGGCAGGGTGGGGTGGTGCTGGGATGTGATGGGCGGCGGGGTGTGACGGGCTGTGAGGCGCGCTGTGTGACGCGTGGCGAGGTGTGGTATGCAGCAAGAATTAACAAACAGTGGGGTGTGATGCATGGCAGGGCGTGTAACGGATGGTAGGCTCTAATTGGCGGTGAGGTCTGGTTGGCGCAGCTGCAAGCACGGTGGTGGCTGCAGCGGGAGCTGGAGTGTTCCTGTGGTGGCTGCTCTCCACCGCAAGCGGGCTCCTGCTGCTGAGCAAGATGGGCTTGCGGAAAAAGAGGCAGAGGATCCCCACAGACTCCGAGAGCGGCGCGGTGCGCCCCACAGCGCAAGCAGCTCGCTGGCAGAATCATGGAGCCGGGTGTGCTGATGCCGGGTGCCAGGGCACGCTTGGCGCCGCACGCAGACATTTGGGGGGATTGGTAGCAGCGTGTTTCACCCCTCAGCTTCAGCTTTCGATCCAAAAGCCTAAATCTGTGGAGCTTAACTCTATAGCCCCGACATTTTGTGGGCCTCAGCTCTATAGCCCAAACATTTTGTGGGCCTCAGCTCTATAGCCCAAACATTTTGTGGGCCTCAGCTCTATAGCCCCGACATTTTGTGGGCCTCAGCTCTATAGCCCAAACATTTTGTGGGCC
>LGRX02028977.1:0-27892 GCA_001247695.2 Cymbomonas tetramitiformis | reverse complement strand
TAATCATTGTCGCTCGCTCGTCATCGACAACCAATGGTGTTTTGCCATTTGTGCACTTACAAAAGTCGTATTGCAATGGCATCTTTGAGCTGGCATGTTCTGATTGGCTTTCCCGATAGTGGGTGCACATGGTAAGGGCCCTGCCAAAAAGCGTCAGGTAGGAAGGATGGTGTTCCCTCCCCAACCCCGCCCCTACCACCGTGGGAACGCCATTCGCCTTATCCCACCTTCGCACAAGGGAAGCTTATGGGAGCCGATTCATGCGAAAGGTCGCCAAAAGAGAACAATCGTGCCGAACCGCGCAAAAAACGCGACTGAATCGGCTGTCGCGGGCTGTCGCGGGCTGCTCGATGCAGTTTCCAAATGCTCGATGCTGTCGCTTCGTTTCCAAATTTCGGGAGGAGAGAGCAAAATGTCGAACAGCATCAAGGATTTGGAAACAGAGCTCAAAAGTTATGATAGTGACGTGGCAACCAGACTTCAGCGTCCTGTCCTGATTTGAATTCCCTAGGTGGTGTCATTTTCACCTTTGGGACCAAACTAGGTGGAGCTGGTGCTGGGACAGAATCTGTATCTGGATCTGTAAAAACCATCGGAGGATTGTCTTCTGGTTACTCGTTTTCTGGTTCCTGAGGCTCATTGGCTGGATCCCTAAATCGGCTCATGTCTGGCTTCATACGACTGATGTTGTCGTAGTAGCCTATCTGGTCATATCTGGTTTGTGTGTCGTCATAACCAGCGATCCATTTCGGGACTTTAAACCGGCTGAATGCATCATATGAACCAAGAATGTCGAAAAACCATGTCGAACGGATCTGGGTTGATATTAGGAATCTCTGGCTCTTCCTCTTCGAGTGCAACCATCTAAAAACAAAACACAGCACAAAAATACCTTCAGCTAATCGACTAACTGAGTGTGTGTGATTTATATATATATGGTATATCTGTATGTTTACATACATGTAGTACATTTGTACATAATAATGAAGTAGTTATATATATATATATATCCACCTTCTTCCCCCCTCAAGGAAGTACCGGAATATCCAAGTACACTAGATATCAGAAACTCCCGTACTCGTGTGGATAAACTGTATAAGATAAATAAACCCTAAGCTAGATATACCCGGAACGGTCTCGGACGGTCTCGGAGTCTAGCCTACCTGTGACACAGCGTGTGTCACAGTACGAACCTACAGATCAGTCAGCAGTCCAGTGTTGGTCCTAGGGATCTGTCATAGGGGCCTGACCGGGACTCCCAGTCAGGGCTGCCTATACAGATTTCAGCACACCACCCCAGCACTGTGGGTGGTGACTGGCTAGGAGAGTCAGAAAAATGTAAGATGCTAGTGTTAGGGCAGAAGCTAGGTGACAAGTCTAACTGCCAATCCAACTGTGCTATTCTGATACACAAATTGGAAACCTCTAGGTAGCACGTGAACAAAAGCATACGGGCAATTAAGGCACCGCTAAACAAGTGAAAGGAACCGTGCTAGCAAGCCAGTTTGAAGATTATAAAGGTGTCAAAGCAAAACATAAACCAGATTGAAGAAGTCCTTGAGGTCACAGGAGTTCTGCACACCACCATGTCGGTGTGCCTCCAGAGTGAGCAAGAAGTCAATCGACAGTGTCAAAGTAGTCAGCGGTGGCCTCACGGAAGTCCATCCCATAGTAGGAAGTAAAGTAACCAGCACCGTAGTAGTGCTGAACATCCAGAGGTCCGCTCTCATGTAAGGCCATGCCGTAGTAGAATGCCATGTCAATACCCAAATCCGCTTGAGCCAAATCCTGAAATGCTAAAAAGCTCAAAGTGTCAGGAGGCTCGGGCGGCTGAAGCTGTGGCACATCGTCAGGCAACAGGAGACCCTGAGCCGTCATCACCGGATCAAGAAAATCATTCGTAGAGAAAAATGACGGAGCCTCCCAATCGAGATCACCACCAGGCGAAGGCATCTCCGTAGCCGGTGCACATGCCGACACGGCAGAAGCCGTGGAAGCTGAGACAGATACACCTGCAAACGAAATGCACAAGAGCGAGAGCACCGCGAGAGCGCCGATCGCCGGCGTGCCAAAGCCGAAAGGCGGCACACCGCATCCGATAGCACCGGACGGAGCCCGCGGCTTCACCGCGAAAGTACCGTCGGCGTAATCCTCGTAGTCGTCCGTGTCATAGCCCGTCAGGTCAGCCGGGTGGACGGCGGCGTGATTCACCGTCTGCACGAAGCCTCCGAACTCACCGCGTGTCGCCTCTGTGGTGGTCACCCGCGCCGATTGAACTGGCGCGGGCCGTACATCCTTCGCCTGCGAAACAGGCATAGCAGGGGCCGGCACGGCGGACGCCGATGCCGCCGCACCACCTGCCGGAACCTGCCCCTCCGGTGTGATCCCCGCCGCAGCGGCAGGGCCACACACCAGAGCCGACGCATGCTCCTCAACCGCACTCCCAGGAACAAAGGATGCGTGAGTGTAATGTACCTTCTCTTGGGCGGCCTGAACCTCAGTGGTGAGGGCATCAAGCCGCCGCAAGATGTCCTCGTCGTCGGTCCCGCCAGAAGGCGGAGGCGGCACGGAGAAACCGTAGGCCGCCACGTCGATCCCACCGACGCCGTCCGTGGAAAGCACCGCGGGCGGACCATACGCCAACGCCGCATGCGAGAACGCCTCCGGTCCACTGTCCGCCGCGTCTTGGAAGACCTGCACGAGCGCCAATGCGTGCAGGCCCTCCGCGTCCTCCTGCTCAATGGGAATGCAGAAAGCCGCGGCCGTGGCTGGCGAGTGTTGGCGACCGCCAAGCGGGCAGTCGCGGTACGGGTGATACACCTCACCTTTACCGGCCTTGCGGCAACGGTGGCACAGCGGCTTGGCCTTCATGCTGTCGCGGTCGAAGCCGACCGCGGGGGGGTTGCCCGCACCCACGCGAAACCCCCGCGGATGCTGCTTCCCCCGATGCTGCGGCTGCGGCTGCTGTCCCCCGCCCGCACGGCCACCTCGCACCAAGGCCTTCAAGGCCGCAATCTCCTCGAGGAGTACGGTGTACTCCGACGACGTGACCAGAGCGGAGGGCTTACCGTCCATCCCCAGCACCTGCTTCTCACGTACTGCCGCCCCCTCGTCCGACTGTGCCCATGCCTGGAAGATGGCCACGACGAGAGCCTGAAGCGAGCGGAGAGTGACGCCGCTAAGGTCACCCGCAAGCGGATAACGCACCTTCACCGCCGCGTAGAAGACCGGGTCGAGGCGGTTGTACAATGAGAGCTTGCGGGTCTCGTCGGTGGGTTGCCAGTCAGGAGCGCGGTTATCCCGCACCAGACGTTGCTCGCGAGCCAAGATCGGCTGCGGGTCAACGCCCGCGGGATAACGAAGAGCCGCGTGCTCCTGCTGGTGACTCTCGCGTAGAGCCGCCGGCACGCTCCCCTTGATGATGTCGATAAGAGCACGACGTCCATCTCGGTCAGCCGAGGAGTCCGTACCGCGAAGCCAGGTGTCCGCCACTGAGTTGCGCTCCACGACGAGGGCCAACACGTCGTAGAGAAGCCCATTAACCTTCTCGATAACCAGAGAGGTGGGGTCGTCGAGGTCAAAGGGAGTCAAATCCAGCCCAGCGGACTGAAACTCCGTACGAAGCTGCACCACCAGCTCGGAGAGGCGGTCCGCGTCGTCAGTGCCACGATAATGATGTTTCTTGGAACCAAGGATATCCTCGCGGACACCCTTGGCCCAAGCCCGATGCAACCTCCCCTTGTAGACCACGTCAACAGCGGCGTGCTGGTCAACAAGATGCTTCCGCAACGCGACAGCGGTGTCGGAGTTGCTGGAAGGATTAGGGGGCACCACAGGTGGAGTGCTAGCGGTTGGGGTGTCCCGAACCGCATCTATAAGCCGTATAGAGGCGTCCAAGTCGGAGTCCTTCAATAGGCGTTTACGAGCTCGAGTAGATGTTGCCATACTTTTGAAAGCCAGAGAAAAGATGATGCGCGGCAGCACGCTTGGGTGTTGTGGCGGAAATGGAGGGATGACGTAACGGCAGAACGTACGGAGCGGCGAAAAGAGCGTGGGGCACTTGCAAATGTCGATGTGGTCGAAGGCGTCCGGAGCACCAGCCCAAAATACGTAAACCAGCGGGATCAGGGCAGGTAAAACAACGTAAATGAACATTGCCACAACCGAGCAATAGCAACGCGCGGTGCCCATGACTCGCAGCCGCAAAGGACGTCTACCGTAAAATCATGTCCGAATCCTAGTCGCACCCAAACGCGCAAGTGCGCACCACCTCTTCAAGCGGCTGCTTAGCCAATCATGGCCAAGATAGCAAGTGGAATGAAAACGTGGATGGGGCCACGACCTACCGGAATATCCAAGTACACTAGATATCAGAAACTCCCGTACTCGTGTGGATAAACTGTATAAGATAAATAAACCCTAAGCTAGATATACCCGGAACGGTCTCGGACGGTCTCGGAGTCTAGCCTACCTGTGACACAGCGTGTGTCACAGTACGAACCTACAGATCAGTCAGTAGTCCAGTGTTGGTCCTAGGGATCTGTCATAGGGGCCTGACCGGGACTCCCAGTCAGGGCTGCCTATACAGATTTCAGCAGGAAGTGTGTGATATAAGGCAGTTGTCAATTGCCTGTACCTCATAAATAGCATGCATTCCTTATAGGAAGCATCTGTTACAGTTTTAGGGTTGTTGCCCGATATATTATCATATCTGTGTCGAATACAGCCGATGATATGTTAATGCCAAACACGAAGTTTATCGAATATTTAGCGGCATTTTAGGGCATGTCAGGTTACAGTGGCCCATATTCCCAATAATGTGATTAGGGTGTTACATGGTATCAGTAACCCTAAAATAGGTAAAAATAAAGCAGCATAAATATTTTGCAACCATTTTTAAGCAAAACTGCATTTAATACCATACTGAATGTTACGTGGTTTTCAGGAGGTATGTTACACCCCTGACACACACATTCAATTTTAGGGTGTTACAGGGTGTTACACATGCTGCATAAATCAGGGATTGTTTATTGATAGCTGAATATTCATATTAGCAAAAAAAAAATCATTCCGAAATTTTCAAAAAATTACACGTACAGCATTTTGACGCATTTAGTGTTACAGCCAATATGTATACCCCTACATATTCCACACCTGCTATCTAGGGTGTTACACGAGATATGGCTATTGTCATTATGATTTTCTCATACCTCAATAGGTATCAAATCATATTATCAAATAAAATAGGGTCCGATTTTCAATTTTCAAATCTATCGCAAACGGATTTTACCCATTTTGGCCGTTTTTGGCTATATATATATATATACATATCTCTGTGTGTGTGTGGACTGCAAAGTACAGAAGCACTGCATATCACTTTACCTTTGCACATGACAAATTTCATGGCATAAAAGTGAATTATTCTGCATATCAACATCTGAGGTTGATCACATTTCTGGGTTTTACTGATTGAACCCCATGGCAGTAAATGTACTTCCTGATGATATATAGATTTATCAACTACAAGCGGATTATCCACTTCAGTGATAATTTGTCAATCTATGATATGTTTTGAGCATATGACTGTGCTCTAAGATTTATCAAAATGATATCTCTTATTTTAAACATATCAGGACATTGCTTGATTATATAATCAAAGCAGTTTGACACAACACATATATGTGTGTGTGCTTGTCCTCAACAACTTCTATCAGATGTCAATATAGTTACTGCTCTGAAAGAGTTACATGCATTTTGAACTGATCAATTCTGAATCAATTGTCATTATGCAATGTACTTGTTGTTGTTGCTCCAGCGATGATATGTGAGACGAATGGACTGCGCCCAACAGTTACCAGTTGTTGCATGGGCACAGTATATTGCCTTCGGGTCTGGAGATAACTCCATCCAGCCCTTCAGCATGTTGGATTATTCTGTTCCCATATCTATCGCCATCACTGACACTTCACACGCACATGTGTTTGTGAAGTGTTATCCATATTATCATATACATGATAGATATTAAAGTTGGTCAATTCACTACGAATCAGTGAATATCAATACATACAGTAATGCAGTGTGTGTGCATGTATAGTACTTATTGATTAGTACTTTTTGCCAGTGTGTGTGTGTGTGTGTGTGCTCACTTTTACACACTTACAGGAAGATAAGTTCTGGACATTACAATATTTCCAGACAGTTTATCATGCAGGATAATCAGTATACCATGTACTGAATGAATCTAGCATGATATATTAGGTTAAAGGTTATTGTAATTCCGGGATAATCTCATTCACAAAATGAGTTGCTGGTCTATTTCACATATAGTTCCGGTGAGCAATCCTTTCAGTGATCCACAGTAGAACGATATGTGGTCCGAAGAGTATCTCGACTCCACCGGGACATAACGAGCTAATTACTGTGTTAAGACCACTGAACAGGCACCTTACACTATATGGGTTCGAATATAGTTAGCATGCACAGCAGGGATGCTTTTGTGCATGTCTGATGCATTTTGATATGATGCCATTTATTCCAGCTGCTACCGTGATCAAGCTGGTTCATACATAACATCTGCTAACATGATGCATGCACAAATTACAATGTGGCAGTCACTCAGTATAGAATGCGCATATACTCAGATGCTGCATATTAATGTGTGCCGCATGTTAGTGTGTGCTGCATGTTAGTGTGTGCTGCATGTACTGCGAGTTCAGATAAACATCTTGCACACTATATTGCAGATAAGCATGAAATGCTGACAATTTGAATATTTGTGCAGTCATCAATATGTGGTGTGTGCTGCAGTATAATAATCAGATGTCAATCATGCATGCATCCAAAATATGCACCGGCACAAATTGTGGGCGGAAAGGATATGTTAATAAAAGCAGACGGTCGTTGCTTTTTTGAGAAAATTATAGCGGAGAACGGTTATGACGATTTAAGTGCTAATCGGTATGACTCGACAGGTTTTAATCCTTTACGGACAGCCGGTTCTTGCACTGTTGCCAAAAATATGAAATATCGTTTGGCTGCTAGTTTTTGTGCTTCGGATGTAGGCATCGCGCTACCAGATTAGTGTTATAAGTGACCGAAGCTTTAAATGCGTTGTTCATAGCATATATGTTCAAAGCAACACACGTGAGGTATTGGTAACGGGTATGTGGTAATTTGTACTTTTGAAAAACATTTTCAAATAATTAAAAATAAATATGCAAAATGATATTCTTTCTTTGATATACTTTTATAAACAACCCATTACCACATACCCATTACCCAATCTATCCTAAAAATTTTAACTTTAAGACATAAACTCTATAAGGTATACTTGAATTATTTACAACATACTCAATTACATACATACATACTTTACTTACTTCTACTTACTTTCACAAATATGTCTTACACCGCAATGCTCAAATGGGGTAATAAGACCATAGATGTGGAAATTGAAAGATGCGATAACTTGTATGTTTATGTAAAGAGAAAAGAAGACAAAATGTATTTGAGTGCTCACGAAAATAAGAAGCATATTTTTTGGACTGATGAGCCAAGTGATTGGGAAACTTGGGAGATTACCGAAGATAATCATTTATACTCTTGGCATTATACTTATGCATTTTATGACGAAACAAACGACAATCATTGGCAATGCGGGTCACATAAGGAATACTCCACTTTTCAAGTGATAAAGCCTCCGGCACAAAAAATTACGGATACACCATATGTACAAAACTTGATGAGTGAAATTGAAAGTATGTTGAGCAATGTAAAATTGAATAAACAATATCGAGACAAAACAAAAAAGATTCGCTTCAACCTAAATTGGTCATTTATGCTTGGAAACACGACCGGAGCATTGGGTGGTGGTGGTATGCAAACACCTCACAATATGCCTCATAAGAAATGCAAAGGTGTTTGTGTGAGTAAAGTTGAAGATAGAAAACTTCCTAAATGGAAGCAAGCATTATGGGCGGTTTCGAAGGAATTGATAAGTATTATTGATAAAGATTTTTCGGAAGGCGAGTACGTTGTCAATTATGCAAAAATGGAACCCGGCACGTATGTGAAAAAACACGTCGATGCCGAAGATATAAGTTTTCAATATGCAATGGCGCTTGGAGATTTTAAAGGCGCGCCATTAAGGTGTTACGACTCAAATGACCAAATCATCGGTGACTTTTACAATCGAAACAAAGTGTTAAAAGTAGACGGGAGGTTACCTCACGAAGTGATTATGGACGATTTTGAAGGTACACGATATGTAGTCATATGGTTCAAGTTGTACGACCATCGAAAATTAGTGGAAGACCCAATATTGACAACTCCTTGCTATGTATGAAGTCTCATCATAATTCGATTGAAATAACTCGTCCGGCTGATACCATTAATTTAGAAGTGAACATACATATAATCATAGTTTCATTGGGTCCACCCGTAGCTTCATTCCCCGTTTCAAATGCTACACCGGCAGCCGATGCATTGTCGCTAGCCGTACATTGTAAATAACAAGAACTATTGGTTCCTAAACTTGAGTATCCACTTAATCGGCGTGGCTCATTATCCAAACACAAATTTAAAGGCAATATAAAAGAATTGTTGAAATAATCAGTTCTTGATTGCATATGATTTGAACCCATCATTGAATATTGGTCTCCCTGTGAATGAGTGATATTCATATACGCTTGTAACGGAGAATTAGGAAATGCAGGGGTCAACACGTTATTTACGCTCCATGAGTAACGGAATGCTCTATTACCGCCGTATATTTTAGATGGCAATTGATAAAGACGTCCAAGACGAATAGTATATTGTGCAATCCCAGTTTCGTTTACGGTTCGATAATTTAAAGGACGGGTTATGGCATGGCGTATGTAGCATGCAACCTGACATCTGTAGCATGCAACCTGGCCTCTGTCGCATGCAACCTGGCCCCTGTGGCATGCAACCCGACATCTGTCGCATGCAACCTGGCCTCTGTCGCATGCAACCTGGCCTCTGTGGCATGCAACCCGACATCTGTCGCATGCAACCTGGCCTCTGTGGCATGCAACCTGGCCTCTGTAGCATGCAACCTGACATCGGTAGCATGCAACCTGGCCTCTGTCGCATGCAACCTGGCCTCTGTCGCATGCAACCTGGCCTCTGTGGCATGCAACCCGACATCTGTCGCATGCAACCTGGCCTCTGTGGCATGCAACCTGGCCTCTGTGGCATACAACCCGGCATATGTAGCATGCAACCTGGCCTCCGTGGCATGCAACCTGGCCTCTGTAGCATGCAACCTGACATCTGTAGCATGCAACCTGGCCTCCGTGGCATGCAACCGGGCCTCTGTAGCATGCAACCTGACATCTGTAGCATGCAGCCTGGCCTCCGTGGCATGCAACCGGGCATCTGTAGCATGCAACCAGGCATCTGTGGCATGCAACCAGGCATACGCAGCATGCAACCAGGCATCTGTATCATGCAACCACTCGTCGGCAGCATGCAACCAGATCTCTGTAGCATGCAACCCCTCTGCTCGTACCTCCCGGTACAACTAGAGAGGCAACTCGAGAGTGCTCAGCGAGAGTTGGGGTCAGTAGATCGAAGAGATGACCAGCTTGTCTCTTTGCAAAAAGAGCTGAAACAGGCCCAGACGAAGCTGAAGCGTTCTGCGAGCACTACCCAGAGTCTGAAGGGCAAACTGATATGGGTGTCCACGAGGATCACCCCCACGATGGTTAAGACCTTCGTTGATAAACGCTTGCGACCGGGCAAATCTTTCTGGAGTTTTCAAGTGATGCAGGAGTCAGCCACCTTGCGTAATCTCGGGTTGAGTGCCAACGTCATTCCTAAGGTGTGTACCTCAGTGCAGATTGCATACATACATGTTCAGCGATCGATCACTTCACTTATTGAACTATTAGAATAATTTGAACCGACTCACAACTAAAACGTCACAAGAGCTAATTCTTGACAAGTTGATCTGTTGTGCCTTCCTTTGTCCTGCAAAGTATTATTGTTACTGTGGCGTACAGTAATCACTCACCGTTAAGAAAACAGGGATTTTGGGCCAGCCAGCCGTACTCATCGAGTTGGGTACCCCCCCCTCCCCCCCCGCCAGCGTCAGCGTCATAAGAGAACTCGAAGAATAGTAAGCCAATTTCTTTCAATCAGCCAGCTATTTTCTTAAATTTTCATTGATAAACGCTTAGAACGGCCATAATTTCAGGAAAAATCGCCTGCGGCGCCAGCACAAAGGTTGCTTATTTCGGGAATTTTCTTAGCCGAAAAAGCCAACCAGCCGTACTCATCGAGTTGGGTACCCCCCCCCAAACGCTGGCTAGTTTCTTAACGTCGGGTTTTCTTAACGGTGAGTGATTACTGTACCCTTGTACGATAAATCACGGTGTAGAAGTTACGTTTAGTATCCTACAAATACACACATACATATAGTAACGTTTACTATCATATAAATACACACATGCATATGTAGATATACACCATTTCTCAAGAACCTGGTGTCATATATCGTGGTTTAGTATCATATAAATACACAATAATATAGTTACGTTTAGTGTTATATAAATACACACATTCATATGTAGATATACACCATCTCTAAAGAACGTTTTAGAGTGAAGTGCAGGCGTTCAAAAGCATCTATCGAGCCATCATCGGTGGCGACTCGCCAGACTCTGGTGACAGAGCTGGATGGATGTCGTCCTCTCAAGTCAAAAACTGGACCCTGGTCATCGCAGAGTTCAAGACACAGGGTTTGGCCGACCTGTTGGACATGAAATCTTGTCCTATACCCGATCACTGGAAGGAGGTGTTGGGACCTACGTTGGCATTCAGTATCCTTTTTGACACCTCTATGCGGTATACGAAACACCTTATGCCCATCCGCCTTGGTTTCTTTGACTTTCGCCCAGAGGAGTACAAACCCATCACACCCCTTCTGGAAATTGGTCAAGTGCCAGATACATCTGGTGATACGCAAGCCGCTAAGGTGTTGCAGAGTTTAGACAAACGAGGTTTGGCACCTGGTGTTGTGCACGCCATCACAGACAACACCAATAGTATGTCTGGTCGTGGCGGAAAGAAAGGTACGGGGAAGTGAGGTGCAGTTCACGTGCTTCAAGGTTGGTTACAAAAGCGGCCACGTGATAAGTATCCACACATCGATCAAGGTCTTTCTCGAGGAGGTTGCGGCGCGCACATCGAACACATTAAGTACACTGCGTTTCAGGACGCGGTGTGTGGTGAGCTGCCAAAAGACTCTTGGGACGAGATTCACGTCGTGAACTTTCTCAATAAACTCTGGTGGTTCCACCATAGCAAAACGTGGGGCCAATGGAACATGCTCTCCTTCTTGTACACCTGGGTTTTTGGAATAACTCTTGTAGCCTTTGGCAGATGCATCGCCACACGCTGGGAATACGACATCAAAGCTATGGCCAACTTTGATAACAACGCAGCTCAGATTCGTATTTGTCTGTTCCTGTACATGCTGCAGTGTTGTTTCTTGCGGAAGCCTTGGAACAAGCACCTCGTCCTGGCATACAAGTGGAGCGCATCCCGGAAGTTACGGCTTCAGATGAAAGTGATGCTCATCACGGGTGAGCAGCGGTATAGCCATTCCCTTAACTGGCTGAAGGGCCAAGATAAGGAACCGCGCATCACTTTGCCATCAGGGGAACGTGCGTGTCTCCCACCTGGTCATCGTTTCCACGAGATGCCTTCCAAAACTTTGGAGTGGCAACGGCAAATAATCAGTGATATATCTGCCATGGAGGACAACTTGAGGTTGTTTCGCAATACCCCTTTTGTGCTTCAAAACACTTTAGAGTGTTATCGTGCGGTGTTCGCTGAGATGGTGAGAAGGGTTTTTGGGAACAAAGACTCGAAAACTTCCACCGTCCTTGTGGTTAACAGTGCAGGCCGGCGGCCATATTTTATGCAAGTCTCCAAGACGCCTGGCACTTGGGAGTGGCCAGCAGGGCACCCTGTTATTCAAGGTGATGGACGAGTATGGGACCCCCAGTTCGAGGACATGGATTACGACCCTGCCTCCTTTGACTGCTCTTTGCTCACCGGAGAACCTCCTGCAGCTCTGCGTGATATGCGACGAGGTGTGCCTGAATCTGAAGAGCTCCAACCAGTTCCAAACTTCGGGGGTATCTATGGCCATGTACTGAAACTTGCTTGGCTCGTACTTGGACCTGCTCACTTTAACGATTTGTTCGACGGCATCATGTCGGGGTGTAGACTTTCCCTCCAGAGGCACATCAAGTGGTATGAGGAGTGGCAACATCTGCCACACTCGATGGGGCAAATCCTCTTGGCAGAGTCTTGTGGTCCGACATTTGCCCGTGCTTTTTTAAACGTGTTTTTCGTGAACAGAGTCGGCCCACCTACCTTGGAGGCATCCCTTACTGACACCTGGATGGTGGTTAACGAGATCCGGGAGAAGCGGTACGTGCCTTCAGCACAACAAGCAGTATTTGAGCACTTTCTGCAAGCAGACGTGGACAAGGCTGGAAGGCTTCCGTGGGAGCACTTCGTGTGGAGCACTCCTCCTAATACTTTTCGCTTGCTGGAACTCATGAGCAGCTGCATCGCGCTCTTACAGGAGGTAGTTTTGTACGCCTACCCCTCGAGTGAGGAAGACATGGTCGTTGGGCCGCTCTTGGAGAAGTGGGCTTGCATGTTCATCTTCAACCATTACGTCCTGACTCAACAGATCGAGGGAGATTTCAACAGGATCGACAACACAGGTCATCGATTGGCATCAGTGGACACGATAAGTGCGGTGAACGTGGGTTATGGCGTCAACTCTATTGAAATAGCTCCAAATGCGGATGGTGTCAAGGCCGCCCGCAAAGTGGTGCGTGAGAAGAAGGTCAAGCGGAAGCTTGAGACCGATGCTATGCACCTGCGTGAAGTTGAGAAGCATATTGATCAAGTGAAAGTGAAGCGATTGGCGGTGATTGAGAAGGCTCGGAAGCTAGAGGCTGCCGAGGTGGCAAGGACAGTAAAGGAGTTATGCAGTGCATGCACCCAGACCAAGAAGCGCATCGTTAATCAGGTACGGTAAGTGTAATGCTTAGATGCCTTCCCATTGGGTCAAATCATGTTGAGGCATAGTTCCTGAGCTTGAGTTAGAGCAACCCGAGGTTGAGTCCACTAAGGCATCTGTGCGCGGATAACGCATCATGAGTTGGCTTGATTGGATGAACAGGCGTGTGTAAAACAAGGAGGCCCTCTTTGTGTTTTGTGCTGCTCGGCCGACGGATGGGGATGCCCGGAGTGCAAGAAAGCGATTTGCAAAACATGCAACAACCGTCTTGCCAATAAGGTGCACTTGTACTGCTCTCTGTGCACATTGTGATTGTTTCTTTGACCTTGGTTGGTTTTAATAGATTGGTTGATGTGGCACACCCCTCACATGCCATTGTTGTGTTCATCAGGAATGTGGCCAAGAGGGCGGACCGTGCTGTGCCACGTGTTGTAAGGTTGCTGGAGGATGTGATAAGTATGTGTCACACATGCCAACTGTCCCCAGAGCCCCAGATACAGAGGCTGCTGGCTACATGCCTCAAGAGGAAGTGCTATGTGCTGAGGTCTATGACTTCCTTGGAATGGACCTGCTTGACCCAGAAAATTGTGTCACTGCCGATGACATGGACACGCCAGAACAAGAGAGCAGTGAACCAGTTGCGCGTGTGCTACCTATGGCGCGAATGTGTATGACGTGCTCGGTCGTAAAGTCGCATCAGGTGCGACCCACTTAAAGGATATGTGTTAGTGAATGTTAATACCACATGCCGTGGACAATGTAGAAAAACTAATATTCAAATGTGGGGATTGTGCAGAGTTGCAGGAATTTGTTATGCCGTCCGCGTAATAACCATGATAAACGGATGTGCGCAGCTTGCTGCAAAGCCGTTGGTGGTTGCAAGGGCTTGAAAAGCCATAACTTGTGCACTGCCTCACTCCCCCAGACGGCCACGGCGCAACCTGAGACGGCCACAGCGCAACCCCCAACGGCCACGGCGCAGCCGAGACGGCCACGGCGCAACCCCAAACGGCCACGCGGCCGAGACGGCTACGGCGCAACCCCAAACAGCCGGACTCTGAGAACGCACCTACAGGCGCAACACGGCGCAGCGAGCCACGGCGCAAGGCCACGGCGCAGCCTCGAACGGCCACGGCGCAACCTGAGACGGCCACGGCGCAACCTGAGACGGCCACGGCGCACCCTGAGACGGCCACGGAGCAACCCCAGACAGATTCGCATATGCAGGATGATCAAGGAGATCCAGTGAGTATGCAATCGTCTCCTAACATTTCTTTGGGGAAGCATCTCCCCCGTGTGTCACCAAACACATTGCGAGTTTCTGAGAGGAGCCCGAGTGCAGAGAATGACTTGGATGAGTCGAGGCGTAGGCGGTTGAAATATCAATGAGAACTTTATAATCCGATGTGCATAACTTTCGGGAGGATCCCCAATTTTAGTATTCCTTGATACTAATTTATTCTGGATCAAGCAAGGCGTGCACCTTCTTGGCTGAACTTGCGGGTCGCTCGTGAACTAGTGGCACCTTGGGATAAATATCCCGTGTAATATCATTTGAGATCACTTCCTTTGATTATATGTTGAATAAATACGATATGTGAATCGATACGTGGAAGTCGAATAACATATCGGAATGCACTTCATGCGACACCACGACATGTTGCATCGTATGAATCATATGTGCATTGATCATCGTTACAGGAGAATAATACCACTCTCTTATCCACGTCGTGTACGCGCATCGCGCATTATGTATGCATCGCACCACATGAAAACGTCGTGCATATCCATATATGAATTAGCTTTGTGATCAAGTCCATGAACGCATGCTTTGTGGCACTAGTTACCTACCGAGACCGCATGTGTCTTTCGAGGTAGGTGAAACGGATTCCGCGTCGGTTTAGGTGTTACAAGTAACGATATATCGTGGAGAAGTCAATGTTGCAACCCAGAAATGGACTCTATATGACCGAATTAGTCAATGACAAACCTCCACCCCTTGGGTTAGATCTATTACTATGTGATGCATCACTAACTAACTAAGCATGGAGAAGGATGCGCAAGGTGCAAGGTGCATCGACTTTAGGGGGGTTACCAGTAACACCCTATTAGGAATTAGGCAAATTTGAGCTCGGAAATGGATTCAGCATGGTCGAATTAGTCTAGACCGCCTACCCCCCTTGGTTTGCCCGTGGGAAAAGTCTAGGAATTTTATGGAGAGCAAAATTTTCAAGGACGGCTCAATGTGTGGAAAGACGGTCATACTTCTTGCTCACCATGTGAGGAGACGTGCAGCACGACGTCGATGGGATGAGGCTACGGCCGAGATCTACATGATCACGCTGTCGGGCAAGGAGGTGAGAATACCTAAGCCTGCTGACCGTCTTGCGTTGGTCAAGGAATACCACTCCAGAACTGGACATTGGGGCATAAGGCGTACGCAGCATCTTTTGTGGCAGCGCCATTGGTGGGCCGATTTGAAGAAGGACGTGGAGGCTGTGGTCACTCAGTGTGAGACCTGTCAGCGTGTAAAAACTCATTATGCGAGAGAGGAGGCATGTTTATCCCCCCTCGAGATCGTGTCGTTCATGTATCGCTGGTCGCTGGATTTGGCATGGCCTTCGAGGAGACAGACCAAGACTGGCAACAACAGAGTGCTCATCATGACCGAGCACTACACCAGGTTCATAGTCTGTGTACCCATTCCCGACAAGGAGGCAAGGACCATCGCAGCGGCATTTCGCAGTCATGTCCTGGCTGTGTTTGGTGCGCCAGCAGAGTGCTTGGTGGATGGAGGTAAGGAGTTCGAGGGCGAGTTCAAGCAGCTGTGCAGAGACTGCCTGATTGACCGACGAGTCACCTCGCCAGACTCACCAGAAGGCAATGGGCTGACCGAGCGAGTGGTGCGCACTATGAAGTTTTGCTTCAAGAAGCTTGCCTTGGAGAAGGGTCTCGATTATGAGTGGGATGAGCAGCTCTGGCCGCTAGTGCTGAGTTATAATGCAGCACGCCAGGAGTCCACGGGGGTGGCGCCGTTCACCATGTTGTTTGCCCAAGAGGCAGTAGTGCCGCCCGATTTGAAGCAGGCACCCAGCATAGATTTCGGTGCTGAGGTCGAAGATGAGAAGGATGCCAGAGTCAAGGACCTCCTCCGGAGAGCACAGGTGGTGAGGCGACTGATGGTGCACGCTGGTTGCAGCCTGGAGGTCGCACAGCATCGTGATACATTACATTATGAAGGGAGAAGGGGTGGGGGCTATGAGCCTAGGCCACACCAGTTTAAGGTGGGCGATTTCGTCTACATCAGGCAGAAGCCTCGCAGCGGCATGGAAGTCGCGACCAAATCCGCCATTCTGAAGCTGGTCAAGATACAGCGAGATGGTGTGGTGGTGCTTGAGGACGCCACCAAGTTAAGAGAGAAGAGCACCGTGCAGAGCATCGCGCCATGTCACCTACAGGTGAAGGACCAGTATGACTGCAGTGCAGCCGTTCCCAGCAAGCACCTAGCATGTGAAGTGTGCAGGAAGACTGATGGGGAAGCAGAGATGTTGTTGTGCGACGCATGCAACAGGGGGTACCACTTGTGGTGTCTGACCCCAGCACTGGATGGAGTACCAGAAGGCGAGTGGCTATGTCCCAGGTGCTCAGGCACGGGGATGCAAGCTGCCAACGCTGAGGTGCAGACCCAGGAAGACGAGAGCTCTGGTGTCCTGGAGGACAGACTGGGCATGAAGGAGCAGCAATTGAACGAGAAGCTGTCTGCAGAAATGCGCCTGCTGCCAGCAGACGTGGGTCCCCGTCGTGTGGTGAAGGGAGACAAATTTCAGCCATGGCATGCCATCTCATCAAGGGAGATGCTATTGAAAGAGAAGGACATGTTCTTGGGCATGCCAGATCAGATTGATTGGGGAATACAGGACAAGCTCTCTGAGGCCGTGCAGATCTTCATGCCAGGGCACTGGAATGAGGGGCATCGCACGGTGCTGAGCAAGAAATATCGGGAACAGAAGGCAATGGCAAGGCAGCTGAGGGATGCACCTCTTGTGCCTGCGTTGGCTGAAGAAGAAGTTGAAAGGCGAGGAGAATTGAGACACAGGCGGTAATGCAGGGGCTGATCGGATGGAGCGGGGAGTGGAAGAGGTGTATGGAAGGGCATGGGAGTGGGTGGTTGTGCGGCCATCACGCTCATGCTTCGGTACCAATCGGAGTTGCTGACTTCAGACCACGCGGCGAGCCCGTCCTGGTCGAAGTTCTGCATCTCAGACTCCCGCGCAGTGGCAGGAATCCACTCCCACACTGGCTGCCCCATGCTCGTAGACCGCACATTGGCTGCGGCTGGGTCCCCCATAGCCATATCCATGACCTCGCGGTCGACCATGAGGACCCAGGTCTCCACACGAGGGTTGGTAAGTGGTAGGGGTGCATGATGTAGGCGGCCTCCCATGCGTGCATAGGCAGTCAGTGGTGCTCCCAACAGATGCATGATCCTGAAAAGGATAGAGTCGCCCTGCACCCCAGCCCTGCGGCGTTCATCCCATGGTAGGGAGACGGTTGCCGCGCCTCGCACCCCTGCTGACTGGTGTACCCACAATGACCCACCGTCATGGGTGACGAAAAGAGCCCGAACCTCTGGGTACTGAGGGTAGGAGGGTTCTGGTCCTTGAGCGGGGTCGTCAGGGGGGTCTTGTCGTGCACTACCGTCTCCACCGACTGCCGCCGGCGAGTCACCATCATGTTGAGGGGATTTGGCCGACCCTGAGTGGGAGGTTCGGCGGGAGCGGTTTCAGCGACAATCTGAGATACTGGGGGGTTACGCTGTCAGCGGCGTCCGCCTCGAGTGGATGATCCGCCGTCAGGGCCCCCTGCGCGCTGCTCTGAGGGTCGCCTGGTGGAGAGGTTCCTGCAGATGTCGTCGCGCCGGGCGGGGCGAGTCCTCTCGAGAGCACCGCGGAGATGTCCAGGGCCTGTACTGCCGCCAGGACTTCCCTGTGATTGTGCTCGCTCCGGCTGCTCGCGTCCGAGTCAGATCCGGACCTGTGGGCGGCCCTCCGCCTGCGCTCAGCCCGCGCCTGCGTGCTTCGGCTGCCTCTGGACCCCGTGCTGGTGCGGCTGACGTCCGTACCGGAGTCGGGGTCGGAGTGATCAGGTGCATGGCTTAGACCTGGAAGGTGCCTACCGTGCGTCGCAGGGCCCGAGGATACTCTTCGGGAACGCCGACGCCGGCGGGTCTCTGAGGCTGCTGCCACCGCGGGGAGGTGGCGCACCAAGAGCTGGGTCCCGCCCGAGACGCTCTGCTGAGCTCCGCTGTCAGGGGGTACCTGCAGAGGGTCTGGCAGGGCTGCGGCGCTGATGTTGATGAAGTGCTGCAGCGATGAGAGATCCGCACCAGGGTCATGAGGCGCCGAGGTAGCTGGTATCAGCTGATGGGGCTGCTGTGGTTGTTGTTGCGGCTGCGGCTGCAGCTGCTGCTGCTGTAACTGGAACTGCTGCTGGAACTGTTGCTGCTGTAGCTGCTGCTGCACTGGCTCCAGCGGCTGTTGCTGCTGTGGCCACTGTTGCTGGTACGCCTGCCACTGCTGCTGCTGTTGCAGATGCTGTTGATATGGCGTGGGGTACGAACCCATGGGGTGATGGGTCCCCAATGTAAATGGTACTGGGGACACTCCCCCAGCAATGGGCGCTGTCTGGGGGAATACCCAGCTGGAGCCATTCCACACAGCTTGCGTAGGGGTGCCATCGGGTAGAGTATATGGGCGTGGTACAGCGGTATAGGGCATGGTGGTGCCCGGGAGAGGGAAGGGAAAAGTGGAAGCGAATGCGGTGGGGGATGGAAAGGTGAAGGGTGAAAATAATGGGGGGCGTAGCGACTCTGAATTGACTCCCATGTTGGAAAGCGGCTCTGAGGTGTGTTGCGACATGCTGACTGTAGAGCTGATTAAATCGAGAGCTGGGTGTGGCAAAAGCCACAGGTGAGCAGAGGATATCGTCTGCCCGCCTTTTATTTACTCTTCGATGTCGCTTTCTGGGGGCGAAGGAGGAGGAGAAGGAGGAGGACTAATGTTTGGCGATGGGGGAACGCCGTCGATTACAGCTATTGGAAATGCACCAGGAAGCGCGGGATAGATTGCTAAATCTTGGTCAGCCGGGTAAATGAAGAAGTAGTTCCCCTGGTGATGCCACTCGCGGTCGTAGTGTGCTGGTGGGATAGCCAGTGTGACTCTGTCCAGGCGTTCAGTCGCTGTCCTCCGCTTCGTCGTCAGAGGAAGAAGGGGAAGGAGGGCCGCTCTGCCAGAAAGCGCCTGCTGGTGGGTAGGTAGGATCGGAGGAAATACCCACTTCAGAGGTCCCTGCTTCCACCACGCTCTTCTGTATTCTTGTGGAGGAACTGCCATACACCAGCGAACTCAAAATTTCGCCAGGGCTCCGCGACACGATTTTTGAGTGCCTAGGAGCGCGAGCAAGAGTCAAGCAACTGCGAAAGGAGGTGTGTCAGGTCCAATACAGGGGTCCAGTAAGGCTCCAGGCGATATTTGTGCTCCGTAGGTCCCAAAATGCTCCAGTCAAGGTACTGCTGGAAGATACCAGAAGGTGCTAGAGAAACTGCTAGAAACGTCCAGAGGCTGCTGAAAGCGCTATTTGGAGGAGCTTTCCCCACTGCCGATGGCCGTGAGGGCGGTATCAGGGGTTTCTAGGCTGTTCTATGGGATCTAAGGAAGGGGTTTTTGGTGGTGGGGGCTACTGGGAGAGGTTTTGGGGTAGGCTGGAAACTGGCTAAAACGGCTATTTTGGGCTGTTTTTGGCTGTTTTTCGCCTTTTTAAGGCTCTGGGAGGTGGGCTATGAGGTTTTTCTGGCTACTATAAACCGGGGAAACCCTTTAGGGTGCTCTCTGACGGTTGTTTGTAGCCTGGGGCAGACTTGGAACTTAAGATCGGAAAACCAATCTTGACCAACGAGAGCCTGGTTGGGCCCCCAGTGTTAAGGGGACGTTATGCTGATGTTTGGTGACTTTTGGGAGCAGTATACGGGTTCCTTCTTTGAAAAAAATGGCATTTCTGACGTAAAAGTTGCGCAAAGTTTCCCAAAAGTACGGCTCTCCCCCTTCAGTATAACGGAAGTTACCGTGTGGCCGTGGCTGAACGCGCGGAGGTGTTCAGGTAACGCTTATTGATACCAATTGTGCCTGGGGCACTACGACAGATGCTCGGAAATATGTTTTTGATTGAACGTGCAAAGGTACACAATTCGGATTTTATAATATACTGGATCAGGGCCAGATTGAGGTACAAACGATAATTCGGTTCCGAGTTCTGAAGGCTAAACACTTCTCAAGTGCTCCACTTATTCACTCGTCACTCAGGTTGCAGGGTCAACCACTCGACAGCCGATGTCACACTTCGGCTCAACGTTCAATTCCCGATCCGATCTCATTTCTAACAATCCTACGACTATCCTACATCGACACACGACAGATCGGACTGACAGCAACAGTCGAGACTCGAGAGTGGCAACCTCGTATCATTCGATTGCCTACCATCAGTTGTGAAACTAAAAAAACTAAGTCCGATTCTATGGATTGGTGTCACGTCACGTCACGGTGCGTCGGCCGTCGACGACTGTCACCAGTTTATAGAATGAACTTTTTCCATTAACCCCTTAGCTGCGACACGTTGAGTATTCTCAACAAGGCCTCAAAAATGAGAGCGTGGCTTACCATGAAACTGCATATGCGCGGTTGGCTCATCGAATATTGTAAGGTTTGTGGGTGCACTCATGATATATGGCTACAAGTTAACCAATAGTATAGCACATATACTAGTGCGATATATCTCTCACGTGTTAGTATTTCCAAACCCAAATTTGTCTATTTGTGTCATTTTGCGCTTAAATTTGGCTTTGAAAAGTAGCTAACCAAGCCATAAACATCCCGTATTGGTAAGCATATACGTGGCCATGTGGAAATATACGATAGAAATGGATCCCAACGCCAGTCTCGCATGCAACATGGGGTATTATATCACCACATAGTCTTATTTTATGAGAAAAATCACCTGTGTTTTAGCTTAAGTATGGAAAACGTTTCTTAAGTGAGGAAAACATTTGAATCCAAGTGTTTTTTCGGTGTTTTTTTGGCCATTTTTGGTATTTTTTGGCACATTGGGCGGTATTAATGCGTACTATGGTTTAGGGATAGTCTAACATGTTAATTTCCGCGATATTTTACCATGATACAGGTCAATAAGACTGCAGTCACGCATCGTACACAAGACGTATGCGTAATTTCTATGCTCAAAATACTCAAAATTTTGGTTGGATAATCCATATATCTCGAGATATACGATAGATATAGCTATACCATGATTCGTTGTGGCTTATTTGATGGTCTCCTATAACATACATGATGTCGTATGCGTGCATTCGGCCATGATCACGCAATACTTTGAATTGTCCCCAAACCACATATTTTTGCAAAAGATTCCAACCGCAACTAAGGGGTTAAGCCCTCCCCGACATGACGTAGATTCCCAATCGTAGGAAATATTCCTCCACATCAGAAATCGGAAAGACCGTGCGATTTTTCATCTGACCAGTGTCCTAGGTGTACGTGGAGGCCCACAATCTGCAAAAACATTCGCGTGCAGTGCTGTTTCTTTTCGAAATTTTACAAAGAGATACGAGCAATTTTTTGAATTTTTACAGCGCTTCAGAATAGTCGGCATGCGTCGGCAGACGGGCAACGATGTGAAAAACAGAAAAGGCGAGAGTAGTTTCTCCGACGTGGCACGTAGATTTAGTCGGCAGAGAGTCGTCTCTCTCGAAAGCCGTCAAAAAAATCAGGCCTCCATTAGATCGAAGGATGCACAGAGCAAGGTCTGACCGAAAGTCGACGAAAGATGCTTCATGTCACGAGATGTCACGGCCAAACTATTCCGTCGACTCCAAAAACTCGGAAATGTTGGAGCGTGACATTGCCTGACATGCCCGTCGGCAGACGTCGACTTCCGTCGCCGCAGCCAATCAGCTTGCTGTGATCAAAAAACTGCCGACGCCGACTACAGTCGGGTAAGTCCGATTCTATGGATTGGTGTCACGTCACGTCACGGTGCGTCGGCCGTCGACGACTGTCACCAGTTTATAGAATGAACTTTTTTCCATTAAGCCCTCCCCGACATGACGTAGATTCCCAATCGTAGGAAATATTCCTCCACATCAGAAATCGGGAAGACCGTGCGATTTTTCATCTGACCGGTGTGGTAAGCCTACTATCCCACCGTTGAGCGTTGACCCGGAAGGACCCTTTGAAACATGCGTCGGGCTGCTGTCCGCACATGAATTTTGGCAATTACTTTGCAAATTTCGCAACATGTATCACAAAATTTTAAACATGTTTTCACTGTGATATATGTGCGTCGTTTGACACTCGAAACGTAGCGAAAGAAGCCGTACTTCGCGTTTTAGGATGCTCGCCGGGAGTGAGTACCCTTGCGGTACTAAACGATTGCGTAGCGAGATGTACAGAGATGAGTCTCCGCCAAGTTTTCACGCAAAGTTAACTTAAGTTAACGTTGCGTGATAGCGCGTTTGGCGTTATTCCATCCGTATTCGCGGATGTGAGCAAGCCGCGAAGGGGGTTCGCATTGCGGACTTCAAACGCGTTTTGGGCCGATCCGCGTTTCTGCGGATGCTCAAGACAACGACTGAAACTAACTTCACTACATACTTATAAAGTGTTGGAGAGAGTTGCACGCTGTTCGAACACTCATAAGTTTGAGACTGCAAAACGTTTGTTCCAATTGTCCCGTTTATAGCGGTACAATGATGAAAACGTGCGGGGATCTTTACGCACGCGCTCATCATGTCCAATAAAAAAGTTCACTGCGGAAAACACAATGAAAAGTATCATTACGAAGTTACAGGTCTTATAACTTCGGAATAATATCATAATCATAGGCTCACCGTAGCAGAAATATCAAGTTATTAAGCGGTGCTTGGGACGCAACATCAGGCTGAAAAACACAGAAGGTGCGAGTCGCTTTTCCGACGTGGCACGTAGATTTAGTCGGCAGAGAGACGTCTCTCTCGAAAGCCGTCAAAAAAATCAGGCCTCCATTAGATCGAAGGATGCACAGAGCAAGGTCTGACCGAAAGTCGACGAAAGATGCTTCATGTCACGAGATGTCAGGCCTTCTTCAGTTTTGGGTCGACGCAAGTTATAGAAGGCCTGACATGGGCGTGACATGCAAGAGTCGGCGTCGACTTTCCGTCGACCTACAGTACGGTCGTCCGAGCCAATCAGCTTGCTGTGATCAAAAAACTGCCGACGCCGACTACAGTCGGGTAACCTGACACCAAACCATAGAATCAGCCTACTGTAATTGCTTTATGTTCACCGAGTTACGGTTATTTAACGGTACATCTATAAGCTGTTGATGTTGTGAAACATTATTGTAGGGCTTAATATCGAATTGATAACTACAGCAATGGATGTCCAGGACGCGATAAAGGCAAGGTATTGTTGCAAAGATTTCAAAACTGATGTCGTCCCTGAAAGTGTGCTAAAGAACGTTCTCGCCTTGACTCAGCGAGCTCCTTCCTGCTTTAATACACAGCCATGGGTCGCAGTTGTGGTCCAACGTGACCAGCCAGAGAATAGCGGCATCGTTGACGCACTATTCGACTCAAACCAAACCAAAGTAAAAGACGCCCCACTGTCTATCGTGTTCTGCGCCGATCTCCAACCTACCCTTCTTATTCCACAGTTGGCAAATATGATGGAGAAAATGGGATATCCAAGGGAGGAGAGCGCAAAAAAGCTCAACCTTTTAAAATTCGTGGGTTGGCATATAACTATCTTGCACTGGCTAGTCTCCTTTTTGAAGTTTATTACCCTTCCGATCATTGGACTATTCAAGACTGTGCCAACAGGGTTCGTCGGTGAGTCCATTAGGACATGGGCCATCAAGCAAACCATGTTCGCGGCATCGACATATCTATTGGCTGCTACGGCTTCAGGTTTACAAACTTGTCCAATGGAAGGCTTTGACGCTAGTCGCGTACGCTCC
This sequence comes from Cymbomonas tetramitiformis, assembly GCA_001247695.2. Taxonomy (NCBI): domain Eukaryota; kingdom Viridiplantae; phylum Chlorophyta; class Pyramimonadophyceae; order Pyramimonadales; family Pyramimonadaceae; genus Cymbomonas; species Cymbomonas tetramitiformis. The sequence continues at coordinate 3,762 of LGRX02028977.1, read as the reverse complement.
GCAGTGGGTCTTCCTGGTCGTTATCTTCCCGCACTGGTCGTTGCGACAGGGTATGCCAAAGAGGAGCCCAAAAGACCTACGCTTCGTTTGGATCCCGAGCAGGTTTTTTTCAGCGGTAACTTCAGTAAACCTTTAGAAGGGATTCCAGTTCTCTCCGCAACACAATACGGAGCAATAGATAGTAACGCATAAAAGTAGCCTTTGCACCAACTTGTGCCAACATTCACGTAGGCACCAGCTGCGAAAACGACACCTTTGGTCCGTCGTTGACACCTTTCGGGAAGCTGCCAAAGGATATGCCTGCCATCTTTGATAAGCGGGTTCCATTATGAAGTTGAGGTGGATTTGAACTTGTTTGGGGCACCTCCCATTCCTTGTACGGGCTTCGTGCCGTGGTCGGTAACTTACAACCTTGAGATTGTGCATTAAAATAGATCGTAAACCAGAATCTGAAGTGCTGTTAGGACAGCTCTATGGCGCCGTTCTTCATAGTACGAACCATCCTAACCCTGTCGCGCTTCATGGTGAGGACTATTGAACGATCTCAACACGATTCCACACGAGCTGACTTCTTCTACCATCGAGACTGGTCTACTGTATTCGTAAGTTGGAAAACGTGTGCGTGGTGACCTCGTTTTCGTTAAATCCAACCTTGACTTGGAACTTCTGTGATCCATTTTGTCTTGAAAATGAAATATATGGCACGTGTGAACGACTCGCTCTGCGTGGCAAATGCATGTTGTATTAATCTATAACTTGTTCATCATCAACTAGGTATGCTCAACATATAGCAGTGTCTCTGCTTCCATAGTGATGGGTTTAAGTGGTCTGGCCCTACCTTACACACCTGCGCAGATGGGACGTTTCGTAGAACACTAATGAGATGTGGTGTAAGGGACGATTTTTAAAAGCGGTGAGCTTCAGCAGTGATAACTGATTTCAGAAACAATTTTCATCTGCGGAATGCGGAATATGTGGGCAACGGGGCACACGAGATCCCATCTAACGTCTTAGAGTTGTAATGAAACCTCACATGAGCACTCAGATGCTGTATCGGTCGCTAGATCGAAACCCCCGCCCATCGCGTGACATCTGAGCCGCTCTCGAGACCCGCCTTGCATGTTGTGAAGAGCACATCTCGCATTCCGCCAGTGTTAACACCGTGAAACCACTGTTTTAGCGGTGTTAATTACTGAATAGATTATGAGCATCCGCAGCATGCTAGCCTTAAAATAGGTTGCATACGACATATTTTGGACGCTAGGTAACTTGCCCGCTCAAATGAAAGGCCGTGTCCACCTTCGGGTGTTGCACCACGGTGGAGATGCCGCGTGTGCGAGTTTTCACATATTCATGCATAAGTGGTGACGCACATTCCATCTGTTTTAGGGAAAAAACACAGTCAGGTAACTAGCCGATCTCCGACGTGGGGAACTCCGTAGTGACGTAGTAAGCATTTGAGTGTCTGATGGCATACACCACGCTAATGACATAGCCACAAAGTAAAGGCGAATTGAAAAAACCTAAGTCACATATTTATAAGTAAACCAAGTCCAAACCATATATTAAAACAGCAAGCATCTGCATATCGGAACCTGTTAAAGGGAGGCCTGCGCTCTCTGCTAGGGCGGTCCCTTCTAAATGCACACATACTGTACAACCGGTTACACTTACAAAATGGTCTATTAAAAAGCTGACTTTACAGTTGTTGAATGTCAATCGTATGGCCAAAGCCGGCGGAACAGAAACCAGAAGACGCACCCAAAACAGGAAACATCCGGCTCTTCGTCTCACGATATTTCTCGATGCGGCGAAACACGCCTTCGCATTGTTTACAGTCGGGGTCGTTACGCTTCGTAGAATGGCTTGTGCAGTGTACGTTTTTGCACCGAGGAAGTGGACGCTTAAGAAGTGGTAACGAGTTGTGCACTAGGTACTCTGGTCGAGGTACAAGCGCTGAAAATCTGTAAGGTGCAAACTTTACCAAAAACACCAAACGCGTTGAGGACGTGCCAAACAAATTTAAAACTTCCTTTAAAGGTTCCCTCTTTAAAAACAGAATATGTTTTTTTTTTTGTAAATCGAAGTTATCGTAGCATCTTCAAAAGGAACGAAATATTTGTTAGATGTATAACTAAGGTTATATATTTGGTTACAGTCAGAATGCTTTCACTTTTGGTGTTTCTCATAAGTGTAATAAAACATAAGATCGTCTCGGCTTTAGCCGGAAACCCTAAACCTATGACACCCATACGGTATTGAGTACTAGTACAGATAACAGGAAGTGGCACACGGTGTGTCACATCCAGCACACCACCCTGTACTATTACGGAGGAAAAGTTAGGGTGGAGCAGGGTTGTTGTCAGAAAACACGCCATCTCAAGCGGTGGAACCAATTTCTAGAGGGGGCCTGTGCTCTTGGCCAGGGCGGTCCCAATTTCTAGCTAGCTCTGCACACAGGAAGGCATCTTGGCCTTTGACTTCTGATCTAGCAAGGCTACCAGCAGTTCCAAAACAACTCTAGCCACCTCGGAAGTGGTCCACACAACAGAGTTCACAAAAGTTGTTGTCATCGTAGTTGTCAATCTCAAAACCCAGACTGTAGATGCCAAAGCAGTCAGAGTCCAGAAAACCAGAGTCCATATTGAAGTCGTTGTCGGAGTCAGCGGGTCCAGTGTCCAGAAAGGCAGTGTCAGGGAAGAAGTTCACTGTGCAGTTCTGATATTCAGTGTACTGCCCGTACACCACCGACCGTGGGGCAATCTCCACGTCACAAAGCGCAGAGGCGGCGACGGTGTCGATTAAGGCCACGCTCACACATAGAAACAGAGCCGGCAGTGCTGCCGTTGTGAGGAAAGTACCAATTGAGGGTGTCCGGACACCACCAACCCGTGGAGCGGGTGGTGGCACGGCATCATGCAAGTCCTCGCCGTCAGACTCCGAGTCAGCCACGCTAGCTGAATCATGCGTGAAAGAAATGTACGGAGGCAGGGGGGTAAAGGAATTAACCGCAATTGCCGGTTCAGGCTCGAAGAAGCCCAACTTCACAGACATGCCGTCCATGAAAGACTGCTCGAAGGGGGGTTCGCTGTCGATGAACCGCTTCGGGTAGATTAACGCGTCCTCGTCGTTCTCGATTGTCACCTGCGGCTCAGGCTCCACGATGCTCTCGTCGATCACGGCGGGCGTGGCCGAAAAGCCGAAATGCACCATGGGAAAGTGTTGAGATGCAGACGCAACACCGCCAGCTACCTGCTTTAGCTCGCGGAGAGCCGTGCGTGCTTCGTGCACGCGCGTAGCAAGAAGAGAGGGTCCAGAAGGGAGCAAGCCCGCGTATTGTGCCCGAAGGCCGATGTTGATGTCGTCCGCGAAGGTGAAGGGCTCTTCGTCGTGACGAACAACGGGTTGATCATGCCGTCCACAAAGTTGAGCGAAGGTGGCGTCGTCCTGGGCGTCGAAGGCGGTCTGGAACGCAGAGACGAGCTCGTCGTTCTCGTCGGCGGTGACCAAGTCGCACTCCGCGCATGCCATGTCGTCCGTGGGGCAATTCGCGGTGTCGTGGAAGTGTCCAGGGGGACAACGCGCGCACTCAGGGACGAAGGCGGAGGAGGCCACGTGGAACGAGATGTTGTGGGCGGAGTTCTTTTTGTAGTTGTCCTGGCGCCAATTCCCGCCGTCCTTGAGCGGGTTCGCGGCAAAGCGGTAATGCTTGCGTCCATAGGCTCCAACACGATTGTCACGGCCATGGAAGTTTCCGTCGTC